>OZ020530.1:53043169-53315837 GCA_963971445.1 Ornithomya chloropus | reverse complement strand
CGCATTTCTCAACTTTTTATACCCTCCACCTCAGTGATAGGGTATACTAAGTATGTTCTTCCGTTTGCAACACCCAGAAGGAGGCGTCAGAGACCCTATGTCCGTGTGTCCGTCTGCTTTGGCACTCTCACGGGCGTAAATTTTGAGATATTGAACTGAAATTTTGTACAGGCACTTAAAGTTTTTGCACGCAGATCGCTATTTAAAATGGGCAAATCGGTTTAAGAGACACGCCCACAATCGACAAAAATCTATTTATCTGCCACAAAAATTGACCTCGGAACTCCAAATTTAATACAGATACTAGAAATATTTGTACAACATTTTAGCTCATTAACGAATACACGGACGGACATGTTTAGACCTACACAGATTTGAATGCTGATCAAGAATCAGGTATTTGTAGCGTCTACGGGACTTCTTTTTAGGTGATGCCAACGGAATATCATCACATTCATTTCTACAACAACAAACAACAACAACAAAATGTGGGAGGTAAAAGTCATATATAAAACGCAGAAGAGCCTGAACGGTGACAGTTATTCAAACAATGGTGTGTGTGTGTGCAACTCTTCACCCTTTGCTACTATTGTCATGATATTTTCATACCATTCATCGCAATTGTTGGTTGGTGGTTAACTTAACTTATTGCTGATGATGATGATGGTGATGACGATGGTGTTGTTTTATAAAAGCAGTAAACTCTTCTTTATTTCACATTCTGCTTCTTGCCGATGCCGGTAACGATTTTCGTTTCGTCATACTTTACTTTACTTTTTGTTGTTAACAAAGACATTAAATGTGTTTATATGTCAAAATGCTTACAACAATAATAACGAAAGCAAACAGCTTTTAAAAAGTAAATAAAAAGTAAATGATCACAATGATCACTTGTATGTGGGGATTGCATTACTTTGTCAAAATGTTTGCAACGCCAAAAAAGGCGTCGAAGACTTCACAAGGTGTGCATGTTTCGAAAAGGTCTGTCAGTCCGTCTGTAAATGTTCTGTGGTAATCACTTTCCTAGTCGCAAAAATTTAAACATCAATTCTAAACTTGGCAGTAGTATGCAGGTTGGTATTAAAAATGGGCAAAATTTGTTAAGATCCACGCCCACAAGCAACACAAACATCTATTTATCTGTACATTATACAATAATTGAGATATTTAGCTGAAATTTGGTATGCTTATATATATAACCTATCCATCGATATGCTAAAACAGACGCGCCCACAAAAACAAAAAACTATATATCTGCCATCGAAATTGACCTATGAACTTGAAATTTGTATGCATATCTATAGGCATATCATCAATCAGTGTCACAAAAATGGGCTTGGTCGAATAACAGACACCTCAACGCTTAACAAAAAAACATTTTTAGCGTAAAACTCGACTTCAAGCTGATACGTAATGCAAACACTATTAGAGGGTGTAAACATATACCTGCCACGCCTACCGTTGTAGATGTAGAGGCTATTTAAAATTTGGCCTAAGCTGAGCTTTCTTACGTGTATTACGAGACAACTCCTAATTGGCGTCCAAGGCAAATAACACAAACTACGAATTATCTCGCAGCAGGTTAGTGAAATTCTTCTCAACATATTTTTCTTTTATATCATATATATAACGAGTATATGTATATATAAGTATTGCATTATTAGAATTTCAGGATTTCTACTTTAAACCTTCGCCAAATATGCGTAACTTGCACAAATTTTATATTAAAACCCCAGCGCAAATCTTCTCTGCCCTTACACTTGAACGCAGAATCGTTATATGTGCATAATATATACAGATGCAAATGTATATGAGTTCTATATTGTGCATACATTCTTGTCTTTAATGTTTCGTACAAGTTACAAAGGAATTCCCCATACAGACATAGAATCGAAATAATTTCCCTGAACACAAATTCCTATACAAAGTAATCTAATCTCTCTCGCTCCCTCATAACCATATACCATAATATGCAAGCACTCATGCATATAGAGAAAGATTCTCACATAGTTGTTAAAGTATTCACAGCAACATATTGTTTCTGAGAAGAGGTTGAGTTGAACGAGGAGGAGGAGGAGGAGGAGGAGGAGGGAAAAGTGGATCTAAGTAAAATGGTGAAATAAAATGCCATTTTCCCGCTTTAACTTCCATCTCTTTTTATCGCTCTCTCTCTCTCTTATAATCATATATTCCACTATTACCCCACTAACCCAATTAAAGCAGAAAGACGTCTCTTAAGACATATGCATGCAATGCCCATTCAGTTGCAAGGGTAATGGTTAAAAATAAGTGAGATTTGGTAGATGTTTAGCTTAAAATAACTGTTGCCTGGCTCCGGGGAAGGAAGTATTTTTTAATTTTTTTACCTTACTTTCTTGCTAACAATGCGTTTGCAATACAAACAAATCGTGCGTTTGTCTCTCTGTAAATGTTCCGTTCCTATATGACCTCTTTATGGTTTATTTTTAAAATACCCACACAATACATTGTCTTTCAATAACCTCTACATTATAGGGTAGGTATGCTAAGCTTGTCATTCTTTGAGCAAAATCCAAAGAAATGCGTTTCGAGAGGACTTAACTTTCCTTTTTTTTTTTTCTCATTTTCATCTTAAATGAAACCACACCCATAATCGTGAAAAAATTCACATAAGGTTGAAGTTATAAAGTTGAGAGTTCGAGTACAACTGGTACTCCTTGCTAAGAGTTCCATTGGCTTAAAGAGGAAAAGCTTTGAAAATAGACCGAGATCATTTGGCCCCGGTCGAACCATTCCTAGAAACCCTTCCCATACAACGCTTTTTCATGAAGTAATTTATGCGACCATAATTTGTACACCTTAGTAGTGAAGAGTATTAAATGGCTTGACCGACTATAATATTTTCACTTGAATTTTTTTTTTTTTTTTTTTTTTTTTTTTTTGTGGTTTAACAAACACTTTCGTTTACGTATACAAAAAAAAAAAAAAAAAAAAAAAAAAAAAAACAAGAAGTTTATTAATACAAATATGTATGGGCGTGGGTGGATGTGTTTTTTTTTTTTTTTTTTTGGTATGCGACCAGGCGGTGTGAAATCCTCATGGATACCCACAGCCATCCGGACTGTTGGCATGCACGACTCATATACAACGTACACCCTTGTACGTACTAAAACACACCCCCCTCAGCGTCAACCATCCTCCCGCGAGACTGCCGTTAGATATTACTTCGCGGGGATGGTTTGCATTAATATGCATTCTCCTCAGGAGTGTAGGATGCTAGGAAGGTCCTACTTTCCTAGACTCCTCGCACCTCCTTAGCTCTTTTAAGATATATGCTGCCATGGTATTTATCGTTTGCCACTTTTCTTCGTTTTGTATTATAAATTCGTTCATTTCTGTGACGTCCGGTAAGGTGAGGTCATCCGATTTAAATCGCGGACAGTGGAAAAAAACATGTTTTGCGTCTTCCACCTCTCCTTCACAAGTTGGGCATAGTGAGGAGTCATCATGTCCAAACTTATGTAGGTATTTCCTGTATACCCCGTGCCCCGTTAAGAATTGGGTGAGGTAAAAATTTACCTCCCCAAACTTTCTATTCTTCCACGCTTGTATATTTGGAATGAGTCGGTGGGTCCACCTTCCCTTTGTAGACGCGTCCCATCCATAAATCCGCCTCATTTCATCCGCTAGAATATCTATTGGTATTGTTCCAGCTACTACATCCGCTGCGTCATCTGATATGGTTCTAAATCCGCAGATTGTGCGGAGGGAACCAATTCTTTGAACAGAGCTCATTTTATGCCTTGTCTGTTTGTTTTTCAGACATTGCGCCCATACTGGACATGCATACAAGAGCCCTGAGATAACAACCTTTGCTAGCAATACTCTTTTTGTAGGTTTGAGCCCCCCTATGTTGGGAAGCATCCTAGATAAGGCCGATTGGAGCTTTGTCGCTTTATCACATGCATACGTAACATGGTTTTTAAAGCTAAGCCTATTGTCAATCATTACTCCTAGGTATTTTGCTGCGGGCTTTGATGCTACGACGGTATTACCAACACGTATATGTACTACTTCCGCAATGTTGCGGCTGGTGATAAGGACCTCTTCCGTCTTTTGCTCTGCAAGTTTTAAGTCCACTTTACAGAGCCAATCCTTTATTATTTGTATCGCTCTATTAGTAGCCATTTCTATTTCGTGGATATGTTTGGCTACCGTACCGTACCGCTATGTCATCCGCGAATCCAACTATGCTTACTCCCACCGGTAGGGGCAGTCTTAATAAATTGTCATGCATGATGTTCCAGAGGAGTGGTCCCAGAATTGAACCTTGGGGTACCCCTGCGGTAACCTTATATTCTTTGACACCATCTTCTGTATTATATATTAATATTCTCTCCTCGAGGTAGCTCGAAATTAACTTCAGGAGATATTTGGGTATATCCGTACCCCTGAGAGCATTTAAAATCACTGGCCAGCTGGCGGTATTAAAAGCATTTTTGATGTCCAGGGTTACTACTGCACAGTATTCCTTGGTGCCTCCTTTCCATCTTTGTCCTTCAATGGCTTTCGTTGCCATTTGAACTACTAGATCAACCGCATCTATTGTTGATTTGCCTTTTCTAAATCCAAATTGGGTGGGATAAGACCTTGTTATTTTCTACAATGGAATTACCTTCTCCAGTATGTTACCCGTGGTGTCTAGCAGACATATTGGGCGGTATGATTGGGTATATCCCTGTTCAGGCTTGCCTTTGGGTATTAAGACCAATTTCTGTCGTTTCCAACATTTTGGAAAGACGCCTTCATCCAGACATTTTTGGTGTGTGTGTGTTCTGTTATTGTTGTTGTTGTTGTCGTAATGTGTTGGCTATTACTTTTTGTGTACACTTAGCTTGTGCACTCAGTATTCTGAGTGGTTTTTGCAATGCATTGCGGTCGATTTTTACCAAAATAACTTTTACAAAGTTTTCATATTTACAGAGATCTCCTAACACACACACACACACACACACATACAAAACAATAAGTGAATAAGTTAACCATACTCTCGTCCACAAGAAGATTATTATACCCACCAGCATTATGATTATGGGGGTATATTGCTTCATGTTCACACATTTGTAAGTATTAGAATGTGTGCGAGCCACACCCCCAAAAGCATGATCTTGCTCAATAGACGAGATTAGCATTTCGGTCCGAGCTTGTGTACGCATAAAAAAAATTTTTAATTGTCTTTAGATTGACCACACCCCTTATGAGGTCCCCTTAAATTCTACTTGAAACTAATTTTGTATTACTCTTGAAATTTTGTTTGGAGCAGTATTTGAAAGAGTGGGTACCCTAGATTTGGCATACACCTAAAATGGCCCTTTCTTACTTGTTTTTAATTATTTTTTTTTTTGTTTTTCATTTAATTTCGATTTGTTGCTAATCTTTGAAAGGCAACGGATTGATGTCGAATCTGTTTAACCTCAAAACCTGAACTTGTTTTCTAACAATTAAGGTAAAAAAAATTTAAATAAAAATGAAAATTCAAAAATTTTTGGGTCTATGAGGTTTTTGCTTAGCACCTTCGGCAATTCTTAACCAATCGCACTGAAATTTTGCAAAGAGGTACTGCATACCTTAGAAGATATTGTGGACTATAAAAAAATTTATTGGACAAATTGGGCGGGTCTGCATTTATTAATATACGAGAAAAAACAAAATGCGCGGAACTCCTCTCACATTTCTTGACCGATTTAAAAAAAGAAACTTCAAGGAGGTATTTCTCACCTAGGAGGCGGACATAGGTAAGATAAACAGTGTAGTTTATAGTTGTATAGGGGATATATTAATCTACCAAATTTGGACTCGATCGAACCATTTTTAGAATCCCTTTCTAGAAATGCTTTTTTCACAAAGTGACTTACATGGCAATGTCTCATGTTTGCTGTTACAACTAAACTAATTGTAGCATCATTTAAGGAGCCAAGTGGAGTATAGAGTATTACATGATCGGTTTTTACCGACTAAAATATTTTTATTTTTGTAATAATGTCAGCATTGCCAGCAAGTGTTAATAAAAATTGTATCCTTTGGCAATGTTTACTTTCTATCTATTTATTCATTGTTTAAGTTGTTGCGGTTGAAAGTTTTATATAAACTCTTCATAACTTTCTGACTGGTACTCGTGTGCTTTCATTCACTTATTGTTATAACAAATTGTTTGTAGTTTAGGTCAAATCTGTGGCATTCTTTACATGCATTTATTCAACCCCCTTAGGGTAGAGGCTTTTATCAACCATTACTACCATAATTTTTACATCGTAGTTGTTATTTTGAAGACTATAAAATATTGTTCTAATATTTTCAACAATTAAGGACCTGAGTATTAACTACAAATATTGGTTGTATAGCTAAATTCGAAGTTCATAATGGACGTACGAACGAAACGCAAATCCCTTCAATTTTTAATGATAATCAAGTATATACGCAGGTATGTATGTACGTACTCAATACTCAGCTTACTTAGTTCCTTACGGATTGGAACACTTGCTATACCCTCCACTAAAATGGTGAAGTGGATATAAGACGCAGCGCTTCAAAGCCAAGTAAACAGAAATTCTTAGAAGAAAAGTTCGATCTAATAGTTGCAAGTTTAAATATATATATAACTTTTTAACAGTTAAATGTTATGTATACATAACGTTAAAAAGTTCTTAAGGGCCTTTTTTATACTAAATTGAACAAAAGTTTTTTGTCTTTTACTTCAATGGTTTCGGAAAAAAGTTCTTTTTAAATTTATGGCAATTCATATATTTTAAAATTCAACAAACATTTCTCATTATTGTTTTACAATCAATGGGTAAGAAATGCGATCAAAAAATTTGGTTTTCATAAAAAAACAAGTAAGAAAACTAAATTTGGCTGAGACCAAATCTTAAATACCCTCCACCTCTACAAGAAAGAGCCTGGCAAATATATATATATATATATTGCGCCCTCTAATAGTGTATATCTTACGTATCAGCATGCAAGTCTATTTTTACGTTAAAAATGTTTTTTTTAAAATTGTGGGCGTGTCTGTTATCCGACCGCGCCCATTTTTGGCACGAAAGTCAATGGGATAACTATGTATACGCGTACCAAATTTCAAGTTCCTAAGTCAACTTTTGTGGCGGATATAAAGGTTTTTATTAATTGTGGGCGTATATGTAATCCGATTACGTCCATTTTTGGCATATCGATGAAGATAATATTCATAGATATACATACCAAATTTCAAGTTTATAGCTCATATTTTGTGGTAGATAAATAGATTTTTGTCGATTGTGGGCGTGGCTCTTGACCGATTTTGCCCATTTCAAATAGCGATCTGCGTGCAAAGACTAAAAGTGCCTGTACAAAATTTCAGCTCAATATCTCAAAATTTACGCCCGTGCCAACAACAGACGGACACACGGACATACTTGTCTAAATCGACTCAGTTTTTGACTCTGATCAAGAATATATATACTTTGTAGGGTCTCTGACGCCTCCTTCTGGGTGTTGCAAACGGAAGAACAAACTTAGTATACCCTCATCACTGAGGTGGAGGGTATAAAAAAAGTGAAAATTTTATAATCGATTACACTCAAATACTCCTTACCTTACACCACCTAGCTGCATAAATTAGGCCACAATTAGTTTAGTTGCGTCAGTAAACGCAAGGCATTGCCATATAAGTTACTTCGTGACATATAGTTGAATGGAAAGGGGTTCAAAAAATGGTCCAATCAGGTCGAAATTTGGCTCAGCCATCGAATCGACTATTCTTCAGCATGAAGAGACTTATGTGGTAATGCTTCACGTTTACTGTTACAAATAACCTAATTGTAGCATAATTTAAGGAGCTAAGTGGTATAGGATCGTGACCGATTTGTTTTATTTTAAATATTGCAACTTTCGCTACTTACAATACTTTCACTAAAATGACATAAATTTTATTGTATGGCTACATATGCGTCAGTTTTCCAAACAAATTTTTCTAATTTTGAATAATTTTTTTCATGTGGTGAAGGGACATTTTATGACAACGTCAGCACAATAAATGAAAATTTGTTATTCATAACAATGTTTTTATTAAATTTTTTTTTTAATTAACGAATATTAGTCTGTAGTTGGTGTTGTTGTTGTCTTTGAGATACTCTCTATTTAACGATTCTATGCGTGCACTTTTATGTAATAAATTTTTATTTTAAATAACACTATGCTGTTGACAAGTAAATCTATTATACATGCGCAAGTGGAAATGGTACAGAGAACCTGGTATATATCCCATTTATATGTGTACACCACAAATACACGGATGTGTGTACATGTATGTTTTGTTTTTATGTGAAACGATTTCAAAATATTATAAACGCACACACCATCATTTATTCGTCTAACATTAAAAGTTTTATTGAAAAAATGTGATTGTATGGGGCAAAGAAAGAGAGAGAGTGAGAGTGAGGGAGGGAGAGATAGTGAGGGAGATATATTGATAGCAAGAAAATACTTGTGATATATGTCATTGAATTGTTTTTATTGTTGTTATACCATCCACATACTAAGTTTGTCCCCCCCATACTAAGTTTGTCGTTCCGTTTGCAACATCCAGACGGAGACGTCAGAGATCCTACAAAGTATATATATTCTTATGTTATGATCAGCGTCAAAAACTGAGTCGATTTAGACACATATGCCCGGGTGTCCACGTCTCCATCTGGATGTTGGCATTCTCACGGGCGTAAATTTTGAGATATTGAGCTGAAATTTTGTACTTTTCTGTTTCTGCACACAGACCACTATTTAAAGTGGACAAAATCGGTCAAGTGCCACGCCCACAATCAACAAAAATCTATGTATCTCGCACAAAAATAAAGCTATAAAGTTCAAATTTGGTGCATATATCCATAAATATTACCTTCATCGATGAGGGCGTGGTTGGATAACAAACACGCCTGAAATTTACAAAAAACCACACTCCACCTAAAACTTGACTTGCAAGCTGCTACGTAATACATACACTTTTAGAGTCATTTCTCGAAATATTGTTTCAATATTACCACTACATGGGCGATGTGCAACGCGAGCTAAGGAGATGTGTTGTGAACGGCCAAAGTTGGGGTTTGGCGAAACGGAGAGCGCATAAGTATTGGACTTGAAATATAATTTAAAAAAAAAATACTACAACAACAAAATTAAAAATTAACAAGTAAAAAGTAAAAACGTTGCACTTGACTGAGATCACAACAGGAAGCCTGTGGGCGTGTGGGCGTGGCAAATATACATGCACGCCCTCTTTTACCGAATACGTATTGCATGCTACCTCAACATTTCAGAACTTCATACAAATAGAGGACTTGTCCATTATATGACCATGCCCATTTTTACAAAGTATTTTAAAACAAATTCTGTTCATGTGATGATAAACTGATTGTAGGAGAAAAATCCCGAATTGGTATATTTTTGAATAGATTCAATTAGTTAGATTAAAATGTGTCCTTGTAGCGAATTTCTTCGAAATATTTCGACAACTTTACACCCTGTATTTATATGAACAGCCATACAGACAATTACATGTGCTTCAAATCAATTTGTAAAATTATTGAATCGACAAAAGGGTACGTATGTTGGTGTGTGTCTCTACAACCTTCACACCCAGCATACACATTGTGATGAATGTTAAAGAAATATACGTATGTTTATAACACACGTGTTTGTGTATCGAAAAATGCTCTGACAAAGAGACACATTTTTTTATAACAATCTTTTTATCCCTTCCGTGCGTATTAAATGCACAACAATCATGTAGAGCATGCGCGTTTGTATACAATATTTATTGATTGGAGGCGTGATTGCACCATATGGCCGAATCATGCAAAGGGGGTAGCTAGCTATGCATGGTATTGCATTTTAATGCATACGTAATGTGTTTAAGCTCAAGGCTCTGATACTGAGATTAGCTAAAATGACAATAGAAAGTTGGTGGCCGCTTTATTTGTGTCGACGCAGCATTTGAATGTGTGCGATTTATACAAATGTGCACAAACAACAGATTCTACAAATATAAGCTGTTGGGAATATTTGTAGTGGTTTACAACACAGCCAGATATTTGATGTGTACTGATGAAGCCTTTTCAGGATCGTCTGATCCATTAAATGTGAAATTGATTGTAAATCTTTTTGCCTACATTCCCTGTAACACGCAACCTGAAAATGTTTATTATACCTTCTACAGTGGCGGATATGTTGTACAATAGCAACAATGTCTCGCCTTACTATACAAAGTTGGAGAAAGAGAATAAAAGTCAAGTTTTTTTTTATTAAATTGAATGAATTGTGTTAGAGACATACAGACATACAGAGAGAGAAGCATAAACATCAGATATATATGCAATAAATTTTAATATTGGTGCGTGTTTGGAATTTCAATTTTCATTTCTCTTGTACACAGGAGTACATTAAAAAAAACCCAAATATTAAAAACTATTTCTCACGTACATTAAGTAAAATGTAAACAATGTACTATGTGCTGGGAAATAATTCTTGGCATTGTATAGAAACAAAGTAATGTTCTATGGAAGGGTTGCATTGGTCACTGATTAAAAACTAAATATGGATTCAAAGTTGTACGTTAAAGAATAGATAGACAGACAGATAGACAGAACATATAGTAGAGAAAAACAGATATTAAATACAGGATAGACAGAATAGAACAGTACACTACAATAAGGACAGACAGACAGAGAAACAGACAAATAAACATTTAAAGCCAATATTACACTGGATGGTTAAACCTTATTAATTTTTATTAATGATAATGAATTAATTATGGTTTAATTACACCCTATACATAAAATGGAGGATACACTAAGTTTGTTCTTCCATTTGCAACACCCAGAGGGAGGTGTCAGAGACCCTTCAAAGTTTATATATTCGTGATCAGCATCAAAAACTGATCGATTTGTCGATTCTATAACTACATGTCCTTGTATCAAATTTCATTGAAATAACTCAAAAAATGCAAACTGGAGCTTGCTCACAAATTTACACGGACACACCGACGGACATGATTCACAATTTTAAAACACCCTTCGCCACAAGTGGTGCAGATTATAATAAGAAATTGGGAGACAATAAACACTTTCAATTTTCATGATTTTCCATCATTCGTAACAAGAAAAAATTGATAATTTAGTGTTTCTATCGCTATTCAACTTCTGCATCTTCCACACCCTCCCCCCCTCCCAAAGCCCTTTCACCACCTTGCTCTGGGCGTAACTGTATATTTTTCAACTTGGTACTGTGCAGCACCATATGCCAGAGCAAAAAGGTGTTAATCATTTTGTCTTTTTCCAACTCTAATACCACAAAGTATGTGCTTGCAGCACTATATGGTATAGAGGTGTGAATGCTTTTTACGTGCCCCCAACACTAATCAATATTTGAAAAACTTTGCAGTAAAATGAAAAAAGAAGAAATTTTATGGTTGGCACAAATCGAAGAAAAATAAAAGGTGTTGAGCAAATACTTGAGAGGTTGCAACATTTTGTTTATTTCTTTTTTTTTTCATTGTAGAATTTCTCATAAAAATGCGGTAGAACTGTGGAAAATGTTTTCGTTTAAAACATATTTGACATATACATACCATACGAAATGTCCGTCAAAGTTAAGAGAATGTAATGTCCGAAGAAGAAAAAATAAAAAGAGAGCACTTTTATTTGTGTGAATGTATGTGTTCGTGTGAAGGTACAATGTTTGTGAAAAATGTTTATTTAGTGCAGAAAGTGAAATTTCTTTTCTTTTCTTTTCCATTTTTTGCCATAAAGGAGTGAAATGCTAAAGTACCGCAATCTGTTTAACTTTTGACCCGAAATAAATGTAACAAAAGCAGCTAACATACCAGCACGTCCTGGGAATACTTCAATACATAAAAAGTAAAAGAACTAAATTTTGGCTTAAGCCACATCTTAAACACCCTGCACACCTATCTATAAAGGGTGGGCGTGGACGGGGCTTATAGTGCGTTATGTAACCATGGATCTGATATGTACATAATGAAAGTTTTCTATAAACGGATCAATATTTAAACACAGATTAATAACAAGAAAGCATTCAAGTCGAGTGTTACGTGAGGTATGGTTTTTTGTAAATTGTGGACGCTTCTGTTATTCGACCACGCCCATTTTTGGCACATCGATGGTTAAGTTAATTGTAAATATGCATACACAATTTCAACTTTATACCTCATATAAATAGATTTTTGTTGATTGTGGGCGTGGCTCTTGACCATTTTTGCTTATTTTAAATAGCTATTTGCGTGCAAAAACTAAAAATATTTATACACAATTTTTCAACTCAATATCTCAAAATTTACGCCCGTGAGAATGCCAACAGCAGACAGAAACGCGGACACACAGCCACAAGAACATATATGTTTACATCTACACAGTTTTTGATACTGATCAAGAATATATATATACTTAGTAGGGTCTGTGACATCTCCTCCTGACTGTTGCAAACGGAATGACAAACTTTACAAATCAAGTTTTAAGATTAAAGTTTGCTACACATACTCGCATTTATTCTCTCCATTGAAACATTGAAAGTGGGCGTTACCACGCCTATAATTTTTAAATTAACCAAATTCAGTGAAAGATTCACCCTCTGAAGTTAAAAATACACACATACATGTATAAGCGTAGCAATTGTATATGCCACGCCCACAAATTTTATAAAAGACAAATATTAAACTTTTTTTTATTTCCTAGTGTGTGTACTAGTCCATTGAATGATATAATTTCTTCTTCTTCTTCTTCTTTTTACAGTCATCCTCTTCTTCCCTTTGTGTCTTATTCATGACATGATGTTTGTACTTGTGTGGTATTCATCATTATTCCTTCAGTTCCATTACAATCACTTTTTCTCTTTCTCTTGCTAAATTTCCTTTCATCTCATTTCATTGAATAGTTTCAGTTTAATTTAAACACAAGTTGTGTTGTCATCATGGTTGAGTTGAAGTGTACTTTACAATATTATTATTATTGTTGTTGTTGGTGGTGGTTATGTTGCTGCTTGTGGTAGATTTTCATTGGCATTCTTTAGTGGATGTTGTATGCATTATGTCGTTATTATTATTGTATTATTAATGTTTTTGTTATAAACTGTGTATCTTTTATGTACATTTAACAAATTAAAATATAAATTTTATGTTATTATAAATGTTGTTGTTGTTATTATAAATGTTGTTGTTGTTATTATTATTATTATCCTTATAATACTAACGTTGTTGTTGTTGTTGTTGTTGTTGTTATAGTTGTTTTTGTTTATTATTTTTTTAGCTACAAGTTGAAATTCCGTAAACATGTTATCGGATAAGACGCGCCTACAATTTCCAAAAATTTATTCAGTATTCCAAATTGACAACTAATATAGAAAGCAATCAGGTAAATGCCACGTCCATGCTTTTCCCATATAAGTGTGTAGGGTATTTCGTATTTCGTATTAAGTCAAATTTGATTTAATTTTTTACTTGATTTTTAATTCCATTTAAAATCTTCAATGAAACATAAAATGCATTCATTTCAAGTATAAATCATGATTTAATGAAAAAAAAAAAAATAATATAAATAATAAAAAAATAGACGAACGGATGGTTTATACCCACATAAAATAGTTGACACACTCAATCCAGTTGATTTCATCATTTAATCTGTGTGTCTCTACACACAAATTAAGTCTGTTTTCCGTCACATTTAAGTCAAATTTAAACGAAAAACTTTTCATTTATAATAACTGTAAAAAAAAACAAATAAAATAAAAATAAAAAATGTCAGATAATTCATCTAAATGAGCTGGTGGCCAAGTTTTTGTTTTTGAACGATGCATTAAAGTGTTGCAATAAAAATTCAAACAGTTTCTGCAGCTCAGTCTTTTTAAATAAATTCGAGCATATTTTATATAATTATTCTAGAATTTGATCAAAACGGTTTTTTTCGTTTTAATAGAAAGAGAGAGAAAATATGACGACAAATTTCAATATAATTATTTGCCATCGGTAGTGACATAATGAAATGAAATATGAAACGCACCCAAACATACCTATGCGAGGGTGGGCCGAAGGAGCACTTTTTCTTTTTCAAGTAGATAATTACTTATGATCTGCTAAAAAACAAATAGAAGCGGTTCAAATGTGCTGGTTGGGGACAAAGATTAGAAAAATCCATGAAAAACATGAAAATTTCAAAAAAAGGTTAATCTACATCCCTTTATGTATGATGGAGGGCGTGCTAAGTTTCTCATTACATGTCACACACATTCACAAAAAGCCATTAGTAAAAGTATATTTTCTTCATTGGTATCAAAATTAGAAAAGACTGAACGATGCTGTTTCTGTTTTCTGTTCAAAGTACTAATTTTAATGCGACCTTCATTCATTACGTAATTATATACCTGCCACGCCCACCATTTGTATGTGATAGTATGTAGATATGGAAGGTATTTGAGATTCGTCACGTCGGCTCTTTCTACATAGGCCGGGAGTTTTATGCCGATTGCTCGTATACCCTACCATACCATGTGGTGAGAGAGTACAAATGCGTTTGTGCGGATGTCCTTTATTTGTTTGTTTTCGTGGTTAAAACTTATTTAACTTTGATTGAATTTTATTTTTATATCTGGTGCATTATATATATAGTATACAGACTCCCATACGTAGGCCTGTACGGTGTATTTATTAATAATCTTATTATTTACGTGCATGAAGCAGGAGAGAGAGATGTTGAAATTTTAACAAAATATTATTGAACGTGTGTTTGGTTGGGTGACATGTAAACATATCTTCTTATATATAGAGATGCATGCATATGCACAATACATGTACGTAGTACATAGTCGTATGTAAATAATTGCTATTAAAGTGTAAACAGGAATTTTAATTAAACATTAATGATACAAGAAAAAAACAAACAAGAAACATTTAAAATACCCTGCACATGTAGATACAAATGGGGGGTGTGACAAGTATATGATTCAGCCCTCTGATAGTGTACATAAAAAATTACGCATGAGCGTGTTGGTCGAGCTTTATCCAGCGGTTTCTTGTAAATTGTATTATTCGGCCGCGCCTATTTTTGGATGGATGACATAACTATAAATATTCATACCAAATTTTAAGTTCATAGGTCAATTTTTGTGGCAGATATATAGACTTTTGTCTATTGGGGGCGTGTCTGTTATCCGACCACACCCATTTTTGGCACATCGATGGATAAGTTAATTGTAAAAAGGCATACTGAATTTCAACTTTATAGCTCAATATTTGTGGCAGATAAATATATTTTTGTCGATCGTGGGCGTGGCTCTTGGCCGATTTTGCTCATTTTAAATAGAGATTCGCGTGCTGAAACTAAAACTATTTGTACAAAATTTCAGCTCAATATCTTAAAATTTACAACTGTGAGAATGCCAACAACAGAGAGACATACGGACATACATGTCTAAATCGATTTAGTTTTTGATGCTGATCCAAAATCCCTTTTGGGTATTGCAAACGAAAAGATGAACTTAGTTTGAATAGTAGTTATGTGTGGACGGTATAAAAAAAATGATACAAAGCGTGCATAAATAGGTGCGAGCTTGTGCACGGATTTTTGTTAAGCCGTTTTTCCCTCATAATATCTCCCTCTGTCTCACTCTTTTACACACGTAAATTGTGTCGCACAAAAAAATCTACTTCATTAAATAATTATAGGAAATGAATGTTTTACCATCCATTAGAGCGAGCGACTGGCATGATGATGATGAAAATGCTTCTCACACACACACACACACACTGTTACCTTTTAATCATTTGTATTGGTATGGGTTGGTAGGGATTTGTGTGAACAGCGTGTGCATTGTTTTAATCGTTAAATGATGCGCTTATCGCTTAAAAATAAAACAAATATCGATTTTCAATCCTTTAACAAGATAATGTTATTATTTGAAGCAAAAAATATTTCCATCAGTTTACAATTAAGCGCAACGCAGACGACGTGAACCTTAAAGCTCTTTAATTTCCAAATATTCTGTCCATACCTCCATACTTCTTATGTAACCATTACATTCTCTATTCTCTCCATTGTATATAAATTTTCATAATAAGCGTTATAGAAATTTCATTTGACAAAAACTGAAAAAGACTGCTGTTTAGGGTTGGGTGAGTGTGTGGGTGTGGTTATGTACACTAATCGAATTGTACGCTTAGTTAACTTGTAAAATGTACAATGTACGTATGTGTGTGAGTGTCACTCCTTGTTATTTGCTGGTTCCCATTAAATATGCTAACATGATGAACTGCAAGTGAAGTGAATTGATGCCATCCTCCTGCATACCTCCCAGACAGACAGCTGCTACTCCCTCCTTAACCAACACATAAACTAAATTAGATAGCAGGTAAGAAGCACAGTAATAAGGGTGGAAGGGGAAGTACCTGATATTGATAAAATATAGTACAGTGCATATGACAATAACAACATGACGCCTCATGTTTAAGCCTCTACACCCCTGCTCAATTGAAGTTTTATGGAAAAGAAAAAAAAATGTATTAGTTTTTATTTATATTTATATTATGAAACTTGTGGCGTGTCTGTTATCCAAACGCATCCATTTTTGACACATCGATACATGGAGTAATTATAAATATAAACTTTTTAGGTCAATTTTTGTGGCACATAAATAGGTGGGCGCGGCTCTTAACCGATTTTTCCAATTTGCTTATACAAAGCAACATATGTACAGAATTTCAGCTTAAAAGTGACAATTATGAGAATGCCAACAACAGACGGATGCATGGACAGACTGATTCAGTTTTTGGTACTGACCAAGAGACTTCTAAGCGGAATAGCAAACTTGGTATACCTCTTAAAAAGATGATGAAACTAAGTTAAATTATTCATTATATTTTATTGAATAACAACAACAACTCCATTGAAGAGCATAATATTGTTTATGCCGCTATTTATGGTTAATCTTATTATCTCCCCTACAGAGAAATTTTGAGACTTTTCTCCTCTCTCTCTCTCTCTCTATCTATCTTTTCATTTTACTATGACTCAACAGAAATTTTTCGAGATACTTTTCACTTATAGAACAGTTTGCTCTCATCTCTGCATTATGTTGAAATCTTGGCAATCAACAGCAGCAATGGATGGAAGGACGTGTACGTTAGAGGGGGGAACCCCTACCAGCTGTAGTGTGTTCACAATTAACTCAGTTTAACGTACTTTCAACTTTTTTGCTTACTGTAGTGAAACGTACATGTAGGTCACATTATTATTATTTTTATTTTTCAGTAAATATGCAAAAATAGAATTTATGTCAAGTAAGCAATAAGTTTAAGTTTTAAGTTTACTAATGAGTATTTGTAATTTGTTGTAAATTTATTGCAGAATTTTTAGTATATAAGAAATCAAATTTGATTCAATAAAGCAGACTAGAAACGTATTTCGTGAGTGTCACTCTCTGTAACATTCAATACCAAGCTTCTCAGCTGGATTCAAACGTTGCGCGTTGCGCGACATATGATGTCACAGTTCATACACTAACTCCACATACATATAGTCCACTACTTCAACACAGATAGTACACAGCATTCTGCAGGCAACCAAGGAATATGATTTTAAAAAATTTCAATTCTTTTCTTCTTCTTTTTTTTTTATTGCACATAATATTTACCTTTTGCCCACCACACTCAGTGAACGTACAAATTGTGAATTTTCGAAAGAGCGAACTTTAAAGAGGCGAAAATAGAAAAAGCATCGAGAAAGAAACAATGATGGAGGCAGGCAGGACAGCTTAACTAAAAGAGTATATAAACTGAGACATGATACTAACCCTGATAATGTTAGCAATGTTTTCGATGTTGTGAGGTATTTGGTAATTGACTTATGTATAAAGCTTCCATAAGACCACAGGCGTAGAGAGGATAGACGACAGCAAACCAGCATCATACCTATTATCACAGCTCATAGCATAACGATTAACATGCCTTTGCTGCAGTCAACATCACTGTGCTGTTATTGTCATCCACAGTGATGATGATGATGATGATGATGCAACTAAATACTGGGACAACCCGAAGGTCTTTATTAATACTTATCAGGTTGTATAGGTGTTCTGGCTAACCAAGCGAACCAAAGAAAAACTTTTATTCACTTCACTGCAACGAAAAATGCTGACATTTTATATGCTCCACTCTCTTTATACACGAAAATGTCCCATATGAACACATGACCAATATTTCAGTTTTCAGTGGATGTGGACACAAAATGGTTTTATAATCTGTTGAAATTTTTATGTAAAAGCCTTTACTTTGCAGCAGTGTAGGGAATGCTTCTATATATGACATTAAAAACAACAACAACAACAACAACAACAACAACGCTTGAAGGCCTAACGTGATATCAAAGGAAAACTAGATATAGCATAAGCAAGCAGCAACAGCAGCAACAGCAGCCTGAAGCAATTCTCATGATAAATTGTATATGGCCTATAACGAACCGTTATGTTTATGTGACTTATTATATAAAACAGAGAAATTTTTAAACACAATACAAAAATAGTCACTTAGATAATAATAGTAATAACAACAACAACAAGTAAAGAAACTAAATTAAATTTGAGCCAAATCTTAAAAACACTCCACATACATACACAACCGGTGGGCATGGCAAGCACTTATCATATATATTATGTATAAACTGTCAAACTGTAAAATTTTTTTTTTACTAAAACAAAGTTTATTTTGAAAATGGAATTGCGGGCGTGTCTATTATGCGAATACTCCATTTTATAAATAATTTTAACAAACTTTTATTTTTAAAAATCAAAAAACTTTCGTGGTCTATAGATAGATTTTTATCGGTTGTGGGCGTGGAAATTGGGCAATTTCGTTCAATTGCAGTCGCAGTCGTGTCGCCGAGTTGTTATGTCGTGTGAAGTTGCAAATTATTAAAAAATCTATTAATTCAAAAAAAAAAATTAAATTGAATCACACATCTAACGTCATTCTTGTTTTCTGTGTCTACGCTGATTTGCAATAAAATATTGACAATTCAAAGTATTTTTATTGTGAAAAGTCGTCTGGCATTGATAAAGCTTTCCACCCTCGAAAGTAGAAGTACAATGATGAACGTTTGTTTTATGCACAATTTGCTCAATAATTGTATCGATTCGGCGTTCTTCTAGCATAAATATTAGTGTTCCGGTTCGGGTATCTAGATACTATCGATTGCTTTATATAAACTACTATAGGACCAACTACAGTAATAATAGCCCATTACGACGGTTGTGCAAGAGCTTCAATGATAACTATCACTTGTTTGATTTGGGTGAGAGTTATCAAAAGCAGAATAATTAAATCTTTCAACTCCGTCTGATTGCTGCCTCTGTATCAGCTGAACCATGATGTGTAGCTGATATTTTTTTCACTTCGGTTTACGGTGTCGGTAGCGCGATCTGCATTCTATCGCAGATTTATCCAAACCCATTTATAGTGTTGGATCGTTCGTTTCGGAATGGCGATGATGATACTGTTATAACAATATTAATACTTATTGTTGCTTAAACCGATCTGAGCCAATGAAAATTTACAGGGTCGGTACGGAAATTTCCGTTAAATATCTTAAAATGAACGGCCGTGATAGTGCAATGCATTAGACAGTTAGATGGACACCCGGACGGACATGGCTAAATCGTTTGAAACTTTGATGCTAATTAAGAATATATATACTTTGTAGGATCACTGACGCATCTTGCAAGCCATACAACAAACTTAGTACACCCTCTACCTCAGGTGGACAAATAAAAGTTTGGAATAGAATGAAGGAGCCATGCAGGCACTTTCGTTTATTGGATTTCACTAAAAGAGTCAAAGGTCTCACTGTGATGTCCCCAATATCATTAGAATGCTCCATTACAACAGAACTACATAATTGAAACTTTTCAAGTCGATTCAAAGACAAATCTTTCTTCTATCTCTTAATAAATCAATATGTTAAGCCAAGACTATAATATACTCAATCAAGTAACCAGTTCGTTGTTTATTCAATATTTGTAATTATTTCAGACAAACGCAGTGTTAGTTAAGGTAAGAGAGGGAGAGAGAGAGAGACGGAGATTTAATTGTCTAATTCTGTCATAACATTTCTATTATAATGAAAAATCAATCATGTAAACACTAAACACATTTTCTTTTGTTATCAGGAATAACAGTAAATGAATGGAACTTTAAGTAAAACAAACAAACAAACAAACAAACAGTACAACAATACAACAATAGCGTGAGTGTCACTTGTACAAGAGATACGTGTTACAATAAATAATTGAACTGAATTGAATTAAATTGAGTTGAATTGAATTTGAATTTACATACAATGCGACAACGAAACGTATAACAACAGTGATAAGGATGATAGTTAGGAGGATTTCACAACAACAACAACAACAACAACAACAGCAGTATGAAATCCCTCAAGTCCATTTTAATCACTCTCTTTGGATTGGGGCCACATATTAAATACCCTCCACACTCATGTAAAATGTATAGGCGTGGCATGTGACATGTGCCCGACTGCGATGCCTAATAAAGCGCCTTAATACGTATCAACTTACACTTGTAATTTCCGCCAAATAGTAGTTTTTTGTACATTGTTTTATTATTATACATACGGATACTACGTATACAACAATGTAAAATTTTTGGCGATTGTGGGCGTGGCATTGAATCAAATTTGGCTAATCTAATTGGAGACCTCTCGCCTACATAAATTAATTTAAAATGGTATCGAAATGAATTGTGGAAAATTTTATTTCGAGTATCAAAAAAAATATATGGACATACGGACGGATCTGAATAAAAGTATATTTACGATGAATTTTTCAAATTAAATGATAAACTTATAATCCCGCCCCATCATAATATAGAGAGGGTATAACAAGAGGGCAAGAGGGCAGAGGAAGCATTCTCAATTTAGGCAAAACTCATAGGTGGACAAAAATACAAAAAGAAACAAAAGCAAGAAACTGTAAAACAATATTTATTGCTTGTTTTATATTTATAGGCGAAAAAGTAACAATAAGAACGTATTAGACATAATACAAACGTTTAACATGATTCGATATATATATGTTGCGATGTACTTGAGAAGGAGTTGAGTTTATTGAAAGTTGAAATAAAATGGACACGCAATGCTATAGAATGACTAAACAAACAGTCAATGAAATTAAACCTCAGTGTGCAGTGACTGTGGCAAAGCAAGTGCCAGTTTAATAATAAATATTGCAGTCCATACACACACATACCGACACACTCATAGAGGACACTAATACCAATTATGTTCAACATGTATTCCAGTGTTACGTTTGCATGTCATTCATTTACATTTATTTACGAGTGCGAGCTTGATTGTGATTCTCGTACATATATATATATATATTTTTTTGTTATATATTTAATAAGATTCTCAAGAACACAATTCATATGATTTATGTGACTTATATAATATGGTTAATTATTCTGAAATAATTTAATAAAATTTGGTACAAGAGCGTGTATGGAATCAGAAAGGAACCCTATTGAAAATGGACCGAATCGGACCATTTTTAGAACTCCTCCCCATATAAGGTTCTATTATTAATGAGTCTTTATATGGAAACAAGTAGGAAAACTAAATTTGGCTTAGGCCAAATCTTAAATACCCTCCACCTACACAACGGTGGGCGTGGCAAATATATATATATTGCGCCCTCTAATACTGTCCGTATTACGTATCAGCATGCAAATCTACTTTTACGTTGAATATGGTTTTTTGTAAAATATGGGCGTGTCTATTATCCGATCATGCCCATTTTTGGCACTTCAGTCAATGGGATAACTATGTATACGCGTATCAAATTTGGAGTTCCTAATTCAACTTTTGTGGCAGATATATAGATTTTTATTTTTGTGGGCGTGAGCGTAATCCGAATACGCCCATTTTTTGCATACCGATGAAGTACATCTATGAATAGATGTACATACCAAATTTCAAGTTTACAGCTCAATTTTTGTGGAAGATAAAAAGATTTTCGTCTATTGTGGGCGTGTCTCTTGACCGATTTTGCCCATTTCAAATAGCGATCTGCGTGCAAAGACTAAAAGTGCCTGTACAAAATTTCAGATCAATATCTCAAAATTTACGCCCGTGGGAGTGCCAACAACAGACAGACACACGGACATACGTACACACGGACATACATGTCTAAATCGACTCAGTTTTTGACGCTGATCAAGAATATATATACTTTGTAGGGTCTCTGACGCCTCCTTCTGGGTGTTGCAAACGGAAGAACAAACTTAGTATACTCTCATCACTGAGGTGGAGGGTATAAAAATGCAATTCTTTATACTTTTTGGCAAAATGTGGTGAAGAATATGTAATTGACCCAATTTGGACTCGATCAGACCATTTTTATAACCTTAACATTAAATTGAAAGAGGCATCACCCCCTATTTTAACATTTATTATTTGTGTTACATTTCATTTCAATAGTTGAACTCTTTATTGCAGAAAGCTTTTAACATGTGGGCGTGTCTGTCATCCATCACTCAATTTTTATGGCTAATGATTCAACTTTTGTGAAATGTCAGGCAAAATTTCAACAACTGCCACCATCACGATACCAACAGAAGATAAATACATGGACACACGGACGGACGTGACTACTTTGAATAACGTAAGATGTATATATACTTTGCAGAATCTTTATTGCCCTCTTCTGGGTGTTGCAATTAAAATTACAGACTACGATGTGATGGGTAAAAAAAAACTTACCATTAATTACAATACAATGTTGACGCAATTACCAAACATTAAAAATATTTATTGAAAAGGACAGAGAGAGAGTAAGAAAAATAGAATCATTTATTTAAATGCCAACAGACAATTAATGGCGATGTTTCGAGATGATAAAACGAAAAAAAAAAAATTATATAAAACTTTTATGGGAATTACACACACATACACAATATTTATGTATGAACAAGAAAGCTAATGAATTTTAGCAAACGAGTTGAAAAACAACAGCGACTAAAACAACAAGTAAAAAATTAAATACTGTTCACCACCTCCATCCTTTAACACGGCATATACTATGCGTTTACATACAAGTATAACAGTTTCCGCCTCCTATACAATAGATTTTTTGCAAATTGTGGGCGTAACTGTTATATCGGCGTTGGAGCAAATTTTGACTTTGTAGCTCAATTTGTGGAAAACAGATAGATTTGTGCCAATTGTGGGCGTGCCTCTTAACCGATTCTGTTCAATTTAAATATCTGACCGCGTGAAACAGAAACTAGGAATGTTTATAAAAGCAACAAAATTTCTCAGATTTTAAAAATAATACTTTGTAGGATCTCCAGGCTCTTCCTTCTGGCTATTGCAAACTTAATATTCCCCCGGAGATGGTATAAAAATCTATAAATTTGATCAAAAAATTAAATATTTTAAGTATTTAACTTTATTACTTATTATTATTTAATCTAACTGCTCCGACATGACATTTAATTTAATTTAATTATTAATAAGGAGAGTGAAAGACATGTGGAGAGGGAGTTATTTAGAAAATAAAGGCTTTGTATAATAATCCGACAAGTGTTCAAGTGAGGAATTTTGTGTAATTATTACTTGAACCGGTGCATTCGATAGCTTTTAATAACTTTATATAAACACTAAATCGTAATTTGAAACACTCGCTCAAGTAAACTACCTTTCATGTGAAACATATTTAATACAACTACTTTAAGGCATACACACAGATGTGTTTATAATAATTGTTATTACAACCAATTATTCAACACCTGTTGTTTATTTTAAATAAATTGTTTATTTTAATAGATTAAAATGATTCCTTTAAATACTTGAAAACTCTTTGTAATGAAACAGAAACTGAACAATTTGTTTCAAATATCAATACTTTCTAAAATAAAATAAAAAACAAAAAATAAAAACCAAAGAACAGATGTTTTTAACAAATTGCTAAAACAGCTAGCAACACTTAAAGCTCAATGGAGGGAAACGAAATGAAACCCATTAGTAAACGAATAATGAATTCATAGTAATTTATCATTCTATGAAAGTTACACTGTGACGAATAAAGCAACGAATGGGAAGACAGACATACAGACTGAATTAAATTAAATTATTATTAAATTAAAGATTTTATATATTTTTAATTGAAACCTGAATACAATTAGGCATGTCTGTCCGTGTGTCCGCCTTCTTGATGTTGCCATCAACTGGCAAAAATTTACACATTATTCTGCACTCAGGTTTCTATTTAAAATTTAGAGAAATTTGTCTCATGCCACGCCTACAATGGGCAATTTTTTTTCCCAACACACAACATTGTTAGCCACCACGCCTATATAGCAATTAGCACATGGTTAAATAGTATATAATAGATACGCCCACAATTTACAAAATACCTTAAAGCAGAACTAGATTGTTAAGCTAAAATGTAAGACATACTGACAAAGCAGCGCAATTGTATAAATGCCACTCCTACAATATACATACACAGCGGCAGGATATGCGAGATTCGGCCCTAATCAAATACAATTTTCCTTCATTTCCTTCCTTTATTGGAACAAATCAAATTTTGCATACAATCACAATTTTTATGACTTGGAAAAATTGCACATTTTTTCAAAAATTGCTTGCCCTTTTTGGGAACTAGGGAACCAGCAGCTACATATGTTATGGCATTTAAATTGCTGGTTGCCAGAATGAGAGAGAAAACATTTATCATTTAGTTTTATGTAGCGATAATTTTTTTCTTTTTAAGAGAAAAAATAGAAAAGAAGAGAAGCTTAGCAATTTGAAAAGGTTGCAATTATATGAAAATAACAGCAAAAGTATAAAAAACGCCCTTTCAATAAAATGCTTTTATGAAATTTTTATTGTTTTAATGAGGTGCTTGACACAGTAGCAGCAGCAGCAACAGCAGCATACAGTTGCTGATAAAGTTATTACGAATAACGGTAAAAGTGAAGTAAAATATAACATTAACAGTAATTAATATTTTAATTTTTTCCATTCACATGCTTCCTTTTATGAGTTTTTTATACCTTCCACAGAAGATGGGCGGTATACTAAGTTTGTCCTTCCGTTTGCCACACCCAGAAGTAAGCATCAGAGTCCCTACAAAATAAATATATTTTTCATCAGCGCTCTAAACAAAGTCCAACTAATTGTGTACGTTTAATTTTTATGTGATAGAGCAAGTCAGCATAGTCCTAGAGTTCATACAGTTTCATGATTCATTCCAAGTTGCACCTCAGTCACGAATGTCTACATAAATAAGGAAAAGCTGCTTCATCATCTTTTTTGTTAGCGACACAGTATAGTAAAGTAATAGTGAGGATTTTATAGATTTATGTCGATCTGTAAAGGATGCTTTATGCCAGCATCAGAGAGCACACGTCGCTACTGAACTTTAGTCAAATAAGCTTTAGATGTGGCGATAACAGCCACTATATATCAGCATCATTAACTCAATATTATTTATTCGTTTTTATAAATCGATTTATTATCAGCTAAATGAGTTAGTATTTCGGTTCTAATTATACTCTGCGCCACTTGTGACAAAAACGTATATTAAGTTTGTGCAGATGTTTGTAACTTCTAATACAAATGCCACACCCACCTTTAACAATCGATTTAGAATCAAAATCTAAATCGATTTAACCATGTCCCTGTGTCCATCTGTCTATCCGTGTTAATTTATGCCCAAGGTGCAGGACGCATTTTTTTGAAATATTTCGATGAAATTTGGTACAAGAACATGTATTGACCCAAAGAGGAACCCTATTGAAAATGGACCGAATCGAACCATTTTTAGAACTCCAACCCATACAAAAAAAACACAGTTCCTAAAATTTTTGGATAATATTTGGTGAATAATAGTTAATTAGCTTCATATTTGGTTAGACCAACTTTGAACTTGATTGAACCACTTTCATATAATTCTCTTTCACGAAGAAACTTACTAACTGACTAACTTAACTAATTGTAGCATAAATTAAGGAGCTAAGTAGTGTGAGGTATTAAATGGTCCGGCTTGACCGACTTTTATTATTAAGTATTATTATTATTTACTGGTGCTCTCTCTCTCTCTCTCTCTCTCTCTCTCTCTCTATTCAGCAACATTTAAAACCATGTAATCTCCACTTTACAACCATCACATGTTAATCGATAGCAAATGAATGCAAATTGTCACCTTCTAAATATTTTATTTCATACTTATGAAATTGTAAATATATATAATTCATCACATTATTTACGTTTACTAACATACATGTGTGCATGTGTGCATGTAATTATTATCATATTAGAATAAATTATGAAAACTTGTTGTGAACACAAAGCTGCTCAGATTTCTATTCTAATTTTAAATTGAAATTATATCTGATTAAATCTACACACACACATATATATATATAGAGTGCCTACTTACAACATATTATTATATTATAGCATTATACACACAAGCGTGCTTATTATATATTTACTTATATTTGTATAAATTGGTTGGAAATTACGTACCAGCGATAATTTTATTTTATTTCTAAAATGTAGTTAATTCACAATTGTTATCGGCATCACATTATACATTGGAGATACACATACACACGGACACACGCGTACACATTTATCCACATAATATTTACACAACAACTGCCTTATAATGAAACGTTAACTTTTTTAAGGGAAATTTTACAAATTCATTTGAATGACTAATCATAATAAACACTTTGACGCACACGTTAGTGTACGTGTGCGTACATGTACACATACAAAACGAAATTTCATTAATTGTGAAATTAAATTGCCATAAGTGCAGTATAAAATATACTGAGAAATGTTTGTGTTGTTAGTAGTGTTTGTGGCCGCACCACAATTGTTGTAATGAACGCGTTAATAAAGTTGATAAAATGTTGTAAAATGGAGATAATACATTTCAAATGGTGTTCTTTGTAAGGCGTGGTCAGCCAATATTTTACTATATGTAGAAAAAATGAAAAGTAGGCGTGGCCAGTACATGATTACGAATTCGATTAGATCGTATACTCTCTATAAACCATTACAGATGCTTTATTTAGGATTTTTGAATATTGTGGGCGTGTCTGTTATATCGCCCCGCCCACTTTAGTACATCACTGAATGGTTTAATTATAAATAAGTGGAATGAACCTCAATTTTTCAATCGGGAATTGGCCAAAAACCTGCAACTGTGCAGGAAGTGAAGATCAAATACACTGGGGATTAAATTGAAAAAAAATTCTGCTAAACATTAAATTTTTTTCTATTTTTTTTTTTTCTATTTTTATACCCTCCACCTCAGTGATGAGGTGGAGGGTATAAAAGTTTGTTAAGTTTGTTAAGTTTGTTCTTCCGTTTACAACACCCAGAAAGAGGCGTCAGAGACCCTACAAAGTATATATATTCTTGATCAGCGTCAAAAACTGAGTCGATTTAGACATGTATGTCCGTGTGTCCGTCTGTTGTTGGCACTCTCACGGGCGTAAGTTTTGAAATATTGAGCTGAAATTTTGTACAGGCACTTTGAGTATTTGCACGCAGAACGCTATTTAAAATGGGCAAAATCGGTCAAGAGACACGCCCACAATAGACCAAAATCTATTTATCTGCCACAAAAACTTGTAAATTTGAAATTTGGTATGTACATCTATTCATAGATGTACTTCATCGGTATGCCAAAAATGGGCGTATTCGGATTACGCTCACGCCCACAAAAATAAAAATCTATATATCTGCCACAAACGTTGAATTAGGAACTCGAAATTTGGTACGCGTATACATAGTTATCGCATTGACTGACGTGCCAAAAATGGGCATGATCGGATAATAGACACGCCCATATTTTACAAAAAACCATATTCAGTGTAAAAGTAGATTTGCATGCTGATACGTAATACGGACAGTATTAGAGGGCGTAATATATAATATATATATATATTTGCCACGCCCATCGTTGTGAAGGTGGAGGATATTTAAGATTTGGCCTAAGCCAAATTTAGTTTTCTAACTTGTTCGATCTATTTTTTATATCTTTATGATAAATCTAAAAATTGTATGAATAAAATATAATTAATTAAAAATTAAAATTAATTCTACTAAAATTCAGGCAAAAACGGTTAAATTATTCATTTAACATATGGCAACTAGTAAATTTTTAATTTTATATTAAATACTACAATTAAAATTTTGATAATTTTTCTTTTGCATGTATTATGTATGTTAAGTTTTAATTTATTTTTTTTATTTATTTTTTTTTTTTTTTTTATAAATAAACAATACAGTAAATAAGCTATATTAGGCTTATAGAAATTGTGTGGTACCCACCAACAAAACTAATATACCCTATATATCATTATGATGATGGTTATAAAAAACAAACCACAAACTAAACAACATTCTACTGTAAACAATAAAATAATGAGTTGAAAAAATATAAAAATAAAAAATAAGTAATAGTGAAGTTAGTTATAGCCAACCATTTAATACCCTACATATTAGTTGCACAAATTATGTTTTAATTAGTTTAGTTGGATCAGTGAACGCGGGGTATTGTCAGTCTCTTCGAAAAATATCATTATGTGGAAAGGGGTTCTAAAAATGGTGCGATCGGGTTTATATTTAGCACAGCCTTAATAATTAAGTTAATTAACTATTTTTTATCAAATTTTGCTAAAAAGTATTAAGATTAAAATGTTTGCCATATAAAGACTTTTATTATAATGGACCTAATATGGGGAGGGATTCTAAAAAGGGTCCGATTTGATTCATTATCATAGGGTTCCTTTCTCAGCTAATATATGTTCTTATACCAAATTTCATCGAAGTATCTCAAAACATAGAACCTGTAACTTAATCACAAATCTACATGGACATACAGACGTAGAGATGGACATGATCAGATTTGGATTCTGAATCGATCGGTGGGTGTAGCATTTGCCGTTTAACAGTTACAAACATCCGCACAAACTTAATATACCCTTTGCCGCGTATAAAAACTCGTATAACTTTATTAGTGGAGGTCGTCAGTAGGTATGTATGAGAGATAGAAAATTGTGTTGAAGGTTCTGAATTGCGTTGTTGTTCTTCTTCCTCATTTTTTTCAATAACATACTTCAATTTTAGTTAAGTATAAATGTCGTGGACATTTTTTTTAATACACATTCACACTCTTATCATGTGCGATAGCCTGGCAGTTTATTTTATGAACATTTATTTTAATATATTATACGAACGAATATGAATGCAGATGACTGAGAAGAAGATTCTGAGAAGAAAATTCAGCAAACGGCGCCCTAAACATACATTGAATGTATGTTATGCATCTACACAAACATACACATATGTTTGTATGCATAATTATGAATGTTTGGAAAAGAAAACTTTAAAGTTTAAAGTGTTGCTTAGAGGTTGTATAAAGTGTGATTGGTAAGCATCACCGCAAACACACATACACACCCTTATACACTGCTTAGTACACTTCCCAAACACTAAAAGCAATAACAACAACAACAATAAATTGAACCAATCAAGCGTATACAACAACAACAACAAAACAGTAAACACAGCAACAAACACAACGACAACAACTGATAAAAAAAAAGTTTATTTTTGATATATATATATATATATAGACGTGGCACGCATAATAAACTTTTTTTTTAATTGTAGGCGTGTCTGTTATCCGACCATGCCCATTTTAAAACATCATTAAATTGTCTAATTATGTATAAGTAGAATGAATTTCAACTTTGTTGCCTTTTTGTGATTTTTCTTACTTGTGGACGTGACACCTAAGCGATTTTGATCAGTAGTATAGTAATTTGTAGAAAACTTTAGCTTGATGTCTTAACATTTCCAACAACAATAGATTGACTTGGATTTTGATTAAGACCACATATGCCTCTTAATTCTGTACACGCTACTTTCCGAGTGTTGCAAACGGAATAACAAACTTTATACACCCCCAACAGTCTGAGTTGTAAATGCATTAAAACCACCATTCATTCATACGTCCCAAGCGTTGGCCTATTTGTGGCATTTATTACATTTCATAATATTGGAATCTAACAGATGTTGGATGCAGAGTTGGTTAGCTTGGTCAGAAATATTAATATGAAACAATTTTACGAAGGTAAAATTTCTACAAAAAAATAAAATAAAATAAAATTCAAGTAAAAAGAAATTCCATTTCCAATTCCAAATTCTTAAAACCACCACCACCACTACCAAAAACAACAAAATTGCATTAAATTGTCAGAAAAAGTACAGAAAGATGACAAGTATAGATAAACATTTGGCACCAACAACAGGGCCATCTACACACACACACACACACACACACAAGCAGTAAACGTTTAGTCAATTCTTCACAAGACTGATTGGCTGGCCAACTATAAATATTGTGTTGTAAGTATTATTAAATTGCACTGCATTTGCTTAAGTGTGAAATTGTTGTTGCGGTTCAAATTACCAAACCATTACAATAAATTTGTGGGACACAAATGATTTACAATTTAACGTAAATCTAGAAAGAATATTTGTCAAGTGAACCTTGAATGTGCAGGGGAGATGAATCACAGCCTTGAACTTGTTTATGGCACTGTGGTGTTCCTCCCAGCTGTGTTGTTGCGGGAGTTTTACTTTAAATTATGTTTAGCTCCTGCATGTAATTTCCTCAACTTGGTTTACTATACGCACAGAGGGTACAGTTAATTTTCAAATAAAGTTTTTTATATAAAACATCCTGAACGAGAGCTTTAGGGATCGCACAATATATACCTGAATCGATCTACCCTCAAAAACGGCTTGTGAGTGTCTTTTATTATTATTATCTCGCTAGCGAAATTGGTCAAAATACCACGCCTACAATTAACAAATGTGAAATTTTAAATTTCGAAACATATTTATAGGTGGTCACTCTATCAATGGACAGGTTCAAAGAACTGTTAAGCCCACAATTCAAAAAACAATTGCTTGAGCACAGAATTCTACTTTTTAGTTGACACGTAATATATTGTCTATTAAAAGGATTTATTAAAAACTTGCCACGCCTACAACTTGTATATATATGTGGAGGATATTTTAGGCAACTATATTGACAACTCCAACTTACTTAATCATACTTAAAAATAGTTTATTATAAATTGGCAATTTTCCCTATTTGTCAATTTTTTTCCAAGGTTCATTTTTATACCTTCCACATAAGATGAAAATGTACTAAGTTTGCTAGTCTATTTGCAACATCCACAAGGAGGCGTCAGAGTCTCTACAAAGTATGTGTGTCCTTGATCAACATTAAAATAAAAGTCAATCTAGACATGCCCTTCCGTCCTCGTATGCAAATGTTGGTGATACTCTAACGTAAAAATCGACGTATATGTTAACTTATATACTATTAGTGGGCGTGCATGCCACGCCCACCATGGAGAATGGGGTGCAGGGTTAAGGTTTAGTCTAAGCCATATTTAGTTGTTTACTTGGAACATATTTTATTTCATTTAGTTGGTTGATTATTATTCGGTCTGTTATTATGGATATAGACACGTTTCATGTCGTTTCATTGTTCTATATATGCGGTTTTTTGTCTAATCCATGTCATTTATCATTTTAATGACTGCCATTGTTTGTAATTGAGTTTTATTACGTTGTTGTCCTGTTAACGCTATAAGCCATAAATTTTCATTTGCGAAGATAAGCACGATACATGACTATTGTTCTGATTTTATTTATTGGCATGTTGATCAAGTTGTAGGTAGATGACAGACTAATGAACTGATGAACTGTACATATGAACACTTACATATCGTGTTCTACCCTCTCCCGCTCTCTCTTTCTCTAATATAATAATTGTCGTATTTTGTAAATATTTGAGAGAAAGTCTGCTACAAAACGTCTATCCAGGATGTTGTCCCTAGAAAGCGGCGTAGTTCGCGAATACTTTTAGGCGGTTGTATCTGGGTAATGGCTCTTCGTTGGTTACAAAATGCCTTAGGTATCGATAGTTCTTGCTCGTTGTCACAGTGGATAAATGCTGATACGGAGGAGAGCTGTGATTTATCATTACTGGCGTCGTTCAGTTCATTGGTTTCATGTGAAGAAAGTTTTTGTAGAACACGTTCTGGTGCTTCGGATGATGTTGTTATGGCTTTATCATGTGGATTTTGCTTATTTGACTGTCTGCTTTGGGTGTAGAGTGTTTACTTCATGTCGATAAGCTACACTGGGTTGATGTGGTGCTGTTACTATCTGTTGGAAGTTGTTATCCCCCGTGTTGCTTTTCTTCCTGGCCGTTGTTCCTTGGGTGTGGTTTCAAACGTGACCATACAGCGCGCTGGTGATGAGTTCTTTGTGTTGCAGGTAATTGAAATTCCTGCACAATTGATAACTGCATTAAAAGCTCTGAGAAATGTTAAGCCTAATATAACGTCTACAGGTGTACCGGGCATTATCAGAAATTTTAACTTAGCCTTGATGGTTCCCATTTGTACATCAGAATAGATAGCTTTGGTTACGCGACGTCGAGATCCATCGGCAAGGGTTATGTTCACTTCAACTGACTCACGATAGGCGTTAGGACTCAACCTACATAACTACAAAATTGTGGAGCTTACTATTGCTCTAATAATTATTCTTATTTATAAAAATAAATAAGAAGTGACATAACTACAGAATGCTGAGCGTACTCCTATTAATAATTATTATTTTTTATATATGTGATGGGGAAAAGATTTTTTCCTTCTCACATCGATATCTCGAAATGTACAACTATGACAGTTCCAACAGCAGGCACATGGGCGGACATATCTAGATCAGCAACTTTTTCAAAATATATTAAATTTTGCAAATTTTCTTCATATAAATATTCATTCTAAGCTAGAGCGTTATATGAGGAGAGATTCCAAAATTAAACCAATAAAATGCATTTTCAATGGTAATCATCTTTCGATCCAAAAGACATTTTTGTACTAAATTTCATTAAAAAATATCAAAAATTTCCATCAGTTGATAAATTTTAAGAAAAGAAGACAAAAATTCATAGACGTACAGACAGCCATTATTAAATCGATTCAGATTGTAATTCTGATCCGATCGATATGATTAAAGATGGATGTGGTACTGAATGTACCACTTTGTCGTGTAGGGCATTAAATGTAATTGTAATTTCCTCTTCATCATGAAGAGGAAATATCATCACATTTTTATCTATTCCTTAAAAGTATTTATTATTAAAAGAAAATCGCTTATAAGACTATATAGACTATATATGCACACATATAAACACACTGTTTATAAATCTTCATTGTAATTTAAGCACTGCAGACAGAATATTCATGAATTCTTTGACTGGATGTGACAATCAAGGCAGCAAACAAACAAACAAACAAACAAATACAAAATGAAGGGAGTGGTGCGCACATAAACTGATTTGTTATGCGAAACGTAGATTGTGTGGAAAGTATAAAGTTTTGACTGTGTGTGTGTGTGTGTGTGTATAACCACATCAAGCAATGGCAAAGATAGTGTGATGACATTGGAAAATCATAGATGTTTTGATACCACATCAACTGATAAGCTCTACAACGAATAACGAAAGACTTTAGTTAAAACAAGTAAGAAAACTAAATTTGGCTTAGACCAAATCTTAAATACCCTCCACCTCTACACGAAAGGGCGTGGCAAATATATATATATATATTGCGCCCTCTATTAGTGTATGTCTTAGTATGTAAGTCTACTTTTACGTTAAATATGGTTTTTTTTTAATTGTGGGCGTGTCTGTTATCTGACCGCGCCTATTTTTGGCACATCAGTTAATGGGATAACTATATATACGAGTATCAAATTTAAAGTTCCTAGGTCAACTTTTGTGGCAGATATAAAGATTTTTATTAATTGTGGGCGTGTATGTAATCCGAGTACGCCCATTTTTGGCATATCGATGAAGATATTATTCATACATATACATACCAAATTTCAAGTTTGTAGCTCATATTTTGTGGTAGATAAATAGATTTTTGTCGATTGTGGGCGTGGCTCTTGACCGATTTTGCCCATTTTAAATAGCGATCTGCGTGCAAATACTCAAAGTGCCTGTACAAAATTTCAGCTCAATATCTCAAAATTTACGCCCGTGAGAGTGCCAACAACAGACGGACACACGGACATACATGTCTAAATCGACTCAGTTTTTGACGCTGATGAAGAATATATATACTTTGTAGGGTCTCTGACGCCTCCTTCTGAGTGTTGCAAACGGAAGAACAAACTTAGTATACCCCCATCACTGAGGTGGAGGGTATAACAAGGGAAAGCCTACGACAATAATTGAACAAAAAAAAAGAAAAAAAAGGTAAATGGATTTTGTGCTAATATGATGTCTGGGACTATGATGTAAAGTCAACTGTGCTTACATTATACCCTCCACACATTAAGTTTAAGATTAAGGTTGTCTTTCCGTTTGAAACACTTAGAAAGAAGCGTCAAAGACCCTACAATTTATATATATATTTATAATCAGTATAAAATACTCAGTCGAGCTAGACATGAATGTATTTATGATCAGCATCAAAAACAGACTCGATTTAGAAAAATATGTCTGTATGTCCGCGAGTCTGTCTCTTGTTGGCATTCTCATAGTCGTAAATTTTGAGATATTTTGCTAAAATTTTATACAGGCACGCAGATTCCTATTTAAAATGGGCAAATCGTTCAATAACCACGCCCAATATCGACAAAAATCTATTAATTAGATTGAAATTTGGTATGCATATTTACAATTTACCTTTCCATCGATGTGCCAAAATTGGGCGCGGTAGAATAACAGACACGCCCACAATCGACAAAAATCTCTACATCTTTCACAAAAGTTGACCCATGAACTTGAAATTTGCTGCACATATTTATGATTATCTCAACTAGCGACGTGCCAAAAATGGGCGTGGTCGGATAACAGACACGCTTACAATTTATAAAAAACCATATTCACCATAAAACTAGACTTGCCAGCTAATATGTAATAATAATATTATAAAGAGGAAAGATTTGTATTTTTGTATTTTTGTATGTAACGAGTACACACAAAAACTACTGGACCGATTTCAAAAATATTTTCGCTATTAGAAAGCTATATTATCACTGAGTAACATAGGCTATATTTATTGCCAAAAAATGTCGGCGATCCCTGGACATTCCTACTATTACTAACCCAAGGTCTAAAAAAATTAGTCATAATATATCTTTCATCGTATACGCTGCGGAAAGTATTGATGTTAAAACAAAAAAATGTTCTACAATATTATAGAACATATCAATATCTACAAAAAACTTCGCGAGACCATATGTCCAACTATTGTACTTATGTCACTATAATCCCTTTTTATACCCACCATTGATGGTAATATTTCCATACAAACATTGCACACACATGTACACAAACAATAAGTATTTCACAATATTTAAATAGTAGGGAAATCTGACAACGGCATGTGTGGATACCACTCCAGATGACCACTAGGTTCTGGAAAGGATTTTTGGCCAATAATGGATTTTGGGACCATTTTTTTAATGAATTTGGAATATAAAAAAAGGGCGTAGGCAATGTTTCATCCCGCGAAATAACCGAATTCTACGCGGGTGAAGCCGCGGACAACAGCTAGTATGTAATATATACGCTATATATATTTTTATAATTTGTTCTAAGCCAAATTGTAGTTAACACTTAATTTCATTAAATTATTACCTGAAACGGTCGCATAGTAAAAGACAAAGTTTATGGGATAACGCTTTTATAAGTAGTTTCTGTAAAACTACTCGTTAAAATAAACATGACATGGCATGATTGAAAATCTATACCCTTAAATATCTTATTCCTCCCTGCCTAACACGTTATTATCTGTGGAATTTTGTTATAGCACATAAACAATTTATAATATTCTTATCATAAAATAATGTCTATCGCCCAACCGAGAGTAATACAGATTGTTAGCACAATTACACAAAGTTTTCCAACTGTCAGATAATAGAAACGGACAGACAGACAGACATGCAGACAAGCAAGTACTAATAAATTTTACACTTTGTATGTCTGGTGGCTACAGGCATAATAAAAATATATTACCGTTATAACTCATATTGTTTTCATACATAAAGTCATTACGTTAAGCTACTGCTTTATGCAGGTATTCGAATTTCCGCTCATGAAAAATATTTTCAAAATGTTTGTAACAAGACACGATTACGCTCCCTAGTAGAGGCAACCGGCAACCTGGAAAGCTGGCTTTTCTTAGCTTAGTAATAGTTTATCCCACATTTCTTACATATCTGTTGTACGATCACGCCCATTTCTTGCATATCTATGGATGCCTTAATGGAAACAATTTTAATGTCATGCATCAATGCAATCGATGATGTATAGATTTTTGATTTGATTGTGGGTGTGGCACTTGATCAATTTCGCCCAATTCAAATAAAAATCTTCCTAAAGAAAGGAAAAATGTCTGCAATAAAACTGCACTTTCTACCAACGTTAGACAACAGACATTTATAAGTCGATCTAGATTTTAATGCTAATAGAGAAGGACGAAGTTAGTATACTCCACATTTTTTTTTTAAGCGTATAAAAATATTTCACACACAAAATGTATGCGGTATACGTTTGGTACACAGAAACTTATTTTGATAAAAACAAGTTAAGAGGTTAACAAATCACAACCCCCTAAAAATGTTTCAGTAATGCGCCCTTTGGCATGTCTTCATTTTTCTATAAGTGCATCCTTTAAAAGATTTTTCCCCTTTTTGGTGGGAGTGGCAAGTATAAAAATGATTTCTTTTTTTAAGGAATGGCTGCTTTATGTTTTATCTTAAAAGTAAAATTCGTTTTTTTTTTTTGTGGGCGTGTCTAATATCTAATGCCAACTATTTTAAGAAAATGGGCAAAAAAAATTTATTATTACTATGTAGCCTGTGTTTATGCGACCCTGAACTTCTAAATCGATATATAAGGTGTACGGACAGACACCGCAATATTAATATTAAATTTTCCTTTTTAAAATATTCCGTTTAACATACTTTGTAGAGTATTATGCTCAAGCACTAGACAGACACACTAATGCTTAGGAATACTTTTGTGTGTGTGTGTGGGGATGGGTGTGGGTGTGAAAATATTGTTACGTTACGGGCGTAAGTATGTGATGATACATTGCGGAATGTCGGCATCACATGACATGTTATAACATGCTTTATCATGTGGTACTACCATAATTTCTTCAAGTCAAAACACGCACACAATAACAAACCGCTAACGTAGAAACACACACACACACCAGCCGCCACCACTGCCGCCCTTTTCCACACAACAGAATTTCATTAGAATCAAATATAACAACAACAATCCAACCACACGCACAAGCTCACGCACACATTTACTTTCACCGCCACACACATAAACAAAACTATTTACCATTCCCATACATTATACACATTACACACATTGCATACGCACACACGAATTCATCATGTGTCGGTTACTCTTTCTTTTCCCTTCCTCTCACAGCTAAACCCACTCCCACCCCCCACCGCACATTCACCCCTAATCAAATAACAGAAATAGAGGGCGTGGGAAGTGTTGCCAATGAATTGTGGAGACGGCGTTGATGATATTGGATAAAAACATAATAGAGAACAAAAGTGAAAAGAAATTAATATTTGGCTTGGACTACTGGGAATTTATTGTGGAGCCTGCCGCTCTCTCACAAGTCCGTTTAGTACTAAAATTTTAAAACCATGCTCGTTCTTAAGTGTAAAACTTTAGCGGCTTTGGTAAAACGACAGCCGTCAACAATCGTGTGGATCTTATTTTGGTCCTCTCTCCAGTACCCCCCACCCCATTAACAACGTACTTCTCAACGCACAGTAAACATTGTCCTTGCAAAAGACAAGTTGTTCGATGAGTGCTTAATTTGCCGAAACTGACAACAACAGTGACCAGTTTTTCTACTTTTCCACATTTTGGTTGCTTTTGCTAATGGTTGCGTTCTGTTATTTTATACACTTAAGCACTTAATTGGATATACTGCAAACAGTAGGTGGATGATTTTTAGAAGGGAGTTTTAGAACATTGGTGAGGTTTTCGTAACCGAACAATGGACCGATGTACGCCCTTAGCCTCTCATCTCCTGGGCTGTGTGTGTGTGCGTATATAAGCTATTACTTAATTTTGTGTTTATATGGACAATACTCGCTTGGACAAAATCTTTATAATCAATCAAACAAAATCATTAATCAGAATCAAAAAAAAAAAACATTTTATAAAATTTTCTCAATCAGAAGAAAAATGATATTCTTAGTTTTGTCCAAAATGGGAGCGTTACGATACCAGGCACGCCCCTAATTTACATAATTCACAATTCATAAAAAACTATGCGTATTATATATACACTGTTACAGGACGTAATCAGGTACAGGCCCTGCCCATTTTAATAATAGATGGGAGCTAAATTTAAGTGTTTATACCCTGCACCACTTGTGATTCCTAAATGACAAATGCCGCACTCACCTTCAATTATACCGATCTCTCAATTTAGAATCAAAATCTAAATCGATTTAACCATGTCCGTCTGACTATCCGTGTAAATTTGTGCTTAAGCTACAGGTTGTATTTTTATACCCTCCTCACCTTAGGGAAGAGGGTATATATTCATTTTGATCATCCGTTTACAACACATCGAAGCAAGCCTCGGAGACCCCACAAACCATATATATTCTTAATCAGCATGAAAAGGGAAATCGTTTGAGACATGTCCGTCCGTGATTTAAAAACACTATTTGCGTAAGTACATGAAATAGTCACATACATAAATGTGGCAATAGGAACTTATTTTTTAGATGATTATAAAAGGTGGAGGGTATTTAAGCTTCGGTCTTAACTGAACTTCTCTATCTTGTTTTTTTACATTCACTTGTCTAATACAATCCATACGGTAGTACGCATAAGTACGGTGCCTACAATGGACACCTTTTACGTTAGTTAGTTACGTTTATTCCCTCTCCTTTGTTCGTTACCTTTTTTTTTTTGTTTTTCCTTATTTCATAACCGCCATCAGTAACAGCGTAGCACAGAGTTAATCATCATACGAAACGTAATAAAAGCAAAGACTAAAAGACTAATAAATGTATAACTCACCTTTTTCAACTCCGGAAATATCTTTTGCGTAACCTGTAATTATAGCAAAAAAAAATTATACAAACTAAGTGGAAATTTTTTTATATATTTCGTATGAAATTAGAACATAATAGAGAAATTATGATAATTTGTAAAATACGCGAAATTAAAGAGAAGGCCGTGGAGGGGATTATAATTTTAATTATTGGTATTCATTACCATCTGATTACACGTATTTAAGGTAAATGTAAATTATTTTAAAATGCTGCCAAAACTTAGTGCAGTAGAAGGTATATTAAGTTGCTTATTCCGTTTAAAACATTTAAAAAAAAGACATTAGGAAACTACACAGTGGTATCAGCATCAAAATGTGACTCGAACCACCCATGTCCGTCCGCGTTGTAATGTTGTTTGAGTTTTTGAGTTATGTACATACGGTTCTAGTTTCTATTAAATTGGAAATTGGAAAGTGTAAGCCACGCCCACCCAATCAACAAAGACCTATCTGTAAACCATACAAAATGATCGGAGAAGTTGACATTGATTTAGAAAAAAAATTCTAAATGTACACATAACACAGCAACTACACAGAAAGCGTCATCAGTTACATGCCACACCCAACTGCTTGGATACTGGATATTTAAGATTTCGCCTTAGCCAATTTTTTTTTTATATTTTTAATTTATATTTTATTTACTCTTACTGATAATGAGGTCAAAAAAAAAATTTATTAAAAAAAATTGACAAGAACAAACGAGCCTTCAACTCCAACATATATGTGTATATACATATTCTTCATGAGTCAGAGTTACCTTCTTATTCTGTTCAACCCATGAACTGTAAGTTTTACGTTCTACAGTACCTTTAGAATTTACGATCAACAGGCGAAGACGTGGACACACGGACATATATTTCTAAATCGACTCAGTTTTTGATGCAGACCAAAAATATAGTATATACTTTGTAGGGTGTCTGACGCTTCCTTCTGGGTTTTGTAAATGGAGTGAAAATTTTATATTTATGGTACCATCAGGTCCACATTTTTTACAGTCTATTATTCAGCTAATAAATTATTTTTCACCAAATTTTCTAAAAAAAATATTAATAATTGTGAAAAATTCCATTAAAGTAGGACCTTAAGGGGGACCTAATTCGATCCATTTTCAATGGGTTTCCTATTTGGGCGCCGAACAATTTTTCATTATATTAAATTTCATCGCAATATTTCAAAAAATGTGACATACAGACGGACATGGTTAGATCGATGCAGATTTTGATTCTGAATCGATCGGTATAGTTGAAGGTGCATTTGGTATTTGCCGTTTAGGTGTTACAAACCATCCTCACAAGCTTTATGTACCAAACTTTGAAAGGTAGAGATACCTAGTAACATACAACCAACTTAAATTTGAAAACCTCTTATCATTATTATGAGTAAACGGGCCCCCGTGCTCAAGTTCAGTACAAGTTTGCCAAGAGCATTCATGAGTGAGAGAGAGTGAAGGAGTACAATACGTTATGACCTCTCTTTTGTTATTGTTATTGAGTTTTTAACACTGAATGTTTAATTAAAATGCTATAGATTCCTGATATGCCCAGTTTCACTATTCTCGGTTATCAATTCACACAATACAACTAATTGGGGTAAAAAACAAAAATAAATGTCATACTTGTATGCATGCATTGCAATTCATATAGAATATGGTTACACTTTAAATAACATTAAAGGCATGACAATGCGTACCGTTTATTGGAAGATTTTGTAAGTAAAACTAAATATTAATATTTTTTTTCATTAATTATGTGCAAAATTTCAGCTCAATATCTTAAAGAGGGCCAACGGCAGACGGACGCACAGACACAGATTCAAATTTTAATGCTGTTTAAGTATATAAAAGGGAGGTGACAAAATAATGTGAACACCATGCAATACACCTAATTCTCCTTTTGCACGAATTTGATTTAACACGAGTTAAAATGAAAAAAAATTCTCTTTTTACACGAATTGTTTTGTTTTAACACGATTTTCAATTTTTTATTTTTTTTTAGGTCGAACCATTCTACTATTCTTCCATTTAGCCAATATCTTTTTTTTAAACGAATTTTTTTTGCACGAATTTTTTTTGCACGAATTTTTTGTGAACGTATCTATCGTTTAAAAAGAGAATTAGGTGTATAGTACATCCTGTTGCATATTGGCAACCCACTTGAGTAATACTGTTTCTCCACTAAGCCTTTATATCAGGTGTTCATATTATTTTGTGCATCCCCTGTATATACTTTGCACAATTTCTGACGCCCCCTTCTGGGTGTTGCAAGCAGCAGAACAAACTCAGCCAAAAAAAAATTTGCAAATGTGGGTGTGGTCATATAACAGACACGCCCACACATTACTTAAAACTTTTCTTTGTTTAGCAGGTAGGACGAACTATATTTCTACGCAGCGTTATCAGGTACCTGTAAACGCATACAATACACGGACAGACGGACGGTATAAAATTTTTATTTGGAAAATAATCGTAAATCGATTTTATAATGTAAAAGGGTCGAATCTTGCTTTAGCCGTTCAAGAGTAGACAAACTATGAAGGGACCAAACTTTGAGAGAGAAAAATTAAATTTAATCGAAAAATTCCACTCTGTACCATCAAAGAAGCTAACATCGCAATAAAACGCATTTTCTCTCTATTTGTTTATTAAAAAAATCCTTCGACAATAGCATATTTTTTGTGAAATGGAATGTACACATAAAAATCTAGGTACGCTATGGGTTTAATCATATACACACATGACAGGCAGACATGGAATTAGTTGAAGCAGAGAATAAAACCACATCATTACGAGTACATAAAATAAAATATAGAGAATATAAACACACACACACACATACATACATATACAGATAAACAAATAGTGTATGCCAGCTTGTTTGCCTATGTATTGTATGCATATAAGAGCAAATAAAAGGATGTGAATAGCAATTTATTAATAACTCAAGATTTTCAACATAAAATGTTTTGAACAGAGAAGAGAGTTTAACAAATCAAAAGAGACGGGCAAACGACCTCCATTTACACAAAAAAAAAAAAAAAAAAGACAAAAAAACTATACTGTCACACAACTTTTATAAATGAAAAAAAAAATGAAAAAACAAGATAGAGAAGTTCGGAAGAAGAAGACCGAAGCTTAAATACCCTCCACCTGTTATAATCATCTAAAAAATAAGTTCCTGTTGCCACATTTATGTATGTGACTATTTCATGTACTTGCGCAAATAGTGTTTTTTTTAAATCATAGGCGTTTGCGTTTTTTAAGTGTTGGATAACGGTACCACTTACATTTATACCAAATTTCAACTTGATAGGCATAGTATTGTGCGATATATAATTTTTTAAAGATACAATTTTTTCCGAGGTAAGTTGAGATTTTTGTTTATTGTGGGCGTGTCTCTTAACCGATTTTACCCAATTTCAATACAGAACAGCAAAATTGATCTAAGAATACGTTTGCAAAGTTTCAATTTGATATCTCTAAAATTGCGACCGTGAGAGTGGCAACAACAGACGGAACCACGAACACGCGGACGGACATGTCTCAAACGATTTCTCTCTTCATGCTGATTAAGAATATATATGGCTTGTGGGTACTCCGAGGCTTCCTTCGATGTATTGTAAACGGATGATCAAAATGAATGTACCCTCTTCTCTAAGGTGGTGGGTATAAAAACTTTACTTTACGACTTTGAGAGTCGCACAGATAACAGCACAACTCAAATAAAACTCAACAAATCACCAAAGAGAAGAAGAAGAAAACAAAAGTTACCATACCACACACGCACACGCGTACACTCTCATACGCTGCATAGAAAAACAGACGCACTTCAACATTTCATACAAAACGTACGCATGCATAATGTACGTGCGTGTGTGGGTGTGTATGTATGGGATTTGAATTTGTTGTATTTAACTCTTGCCATTAGTTGTGTGTGTGTAAAGAACGAACAAGTTGACAGACGGACAGACGTACAAACTAATCAACAATCCAACAGCTGTACAGTAACAGCTATGCATATAAAATGTGTGTGCGTATGTGATTGTTGTTGTTATTATTGCTTGGCTTAGGCTATAATGCTTTTAATAGTCAGTTTACCTCTAACATGATAGGGTAGCAAGAGTTCGTCTGAGGCAAATATTCTTTTTTTATTTTTAGTTTTTTTTTTGTTTGTTTTTGTTTTTATTTCGGCGTATCTTTCTTTTTCAATATTTTGTTTGTTATTTTTTTTTTTTTTTTGTGTGTCTGCTTAACAACTGATCCTTATGTCTAGTCTGACTGGCTTTAGTAATGCATACAAATAAGCAAGCAAGTAAGCGCGTCGCATATAATAATGTTTTCTGTTTATGCTTGCTTCTCAATCTGATATTTTTCTACAATAAATCCATTCTATGTAAATCTCAATTGCGTATAAAGGGATTTTCTTCTTCTTACATTAACCGAGAGCTGTAGCAATATGGTAGTGTTTTCAGTTGTACATATAGAGGCATCATAAACAGTTACTTTAAACTTTAAGAGTTTTAATGTAACGTATCGAAATATTTTGCCTTTAAACCCTACATTTCTTCAGACAAAGGGTATATTAAATTTAAGCGAAACTACGTACAAATATACCGAATTCAACTGTGTCCGTCTGTCTGTCCATGTAGTTTTGTGTGTGATCTACAGGTGGTACTTTTTGAGATATTTTCATGAAATTCGGTACAAAGACATGTAGGGAGTCAAAGAAGAACTTTACTGAAAATGAACCAGATGGGGTCATTTTTAGAACCCCTCCCCATATAAGGTCCCATAATAAAAAAAAGGCAAAAAATCACAATTCTTAAAAATTTTTTAACAAAAGTGAGTACAGAATAGTTAATTAGGTAACTAATAGGTGGGGCCAAATTTTCATCTGATTCAACCACATTTTTAGAACACTTCTTCATATGAAAATATTTCATGAACTGACTTGTAATGCAATGCTTCGGGTTTTCTGATACAAATTAATTGTGGCACAATTTTTGGAACTAAATCATGTTTTAAATAGTCGTATATAACCAACTACAATAACTTCATTACATACAACTATAAATGGTGTACTGTTGAGCTAATCCTATTCATGTTAAAATTATTGTGTTTTTTTTTTGTGCCAACAAAAGTTTACGTCTGTCAGTCCATACTAAAAGAAGCTAGTTTTTGTATGCTTCTGTACAACTTACTTACGCATATAAATTCTTTGTTGGTGAATTGTATATAGTGCTATAATTTGTTGTGTTTGTCGTTGTTTTATTGATTTTCCCTATATTTACGAAACAGTTCTTATCATACATGCTTAAAGTATGCATCATTCGATCGGTGATTTATATAATTTTAAATGACTCATAACTTATGCGCGCGCCTGTTGTTTTTGAAAAAATAAAAAATGTTAAATAAAAAAAATATGTTTTGGGTAACACTCCTCTCCTCAAAATAACAATAATAGCCTATCATAGTGTCGCTGCTAAAGCCCTAATCAAGCCGTGTCAAAAAGAAACAAAATGAAAAGAAGAAAACATTTTATAGGCGAACATGATGAAATCGATTCAGAAAGTTATTCTACATCGATCGGTACAATAAAAAGGGAAGGTAAACATCTTTAGACGTTTAGGAGTTACAAACATCGGCACAAACTTAATATACCTACCTTTTGCCACAAGTGATCCATGGCCCAGTAAAAATCGAAAAATAAAAATTTCAAAATATACAAAACAACAATAATTTCCTCTACTTACCATTTGCGATGACAATGAAAATGATCGATATGAATAAAATTTTGAATCCACATTTTGTTGATGACATTACTCCTCGTTTTTTTTTTTTTTGGTGTTTCTTTTTAATTAAATGGCAATGTTGATGCTTCTTAAATAGTTACACAAATAGGTATTCCTGTTGTTGTTCTTGTTGTTGTTGTTATTATTATTAATGCTTAGTTGTTGATATAGTTGCTATTAAATTAAACACAAGCATAATACAGTGGACTGTGTGGTTAGTGTATAAACGAAGAGAGGTCATCAGCCGGAAAACATCACACACACACATGCCAGTTACATATATACTGTATCGTACTTAAATTTGTATTTGGTTGTGTGAAACAGTTGTTCCTTATAGTTGTTCCTATAACTGCTACAGCTGTACTTATTCGCACTTTAAGTTTCTCTATCATATCATTCTTATGTTTATTATTGTTATGATAAATTAAGTTTTTTCTTTTTTTTTTAAACACAATTTCCAGCAAATATTTATAATTTGTTTAAGAATGTAGAGATACTAACATTAAAATACTAAAAAGAGTGGACAACATTAAGGTTACGGCGAACGTAGATTTTTTTTCTTTTATGAAAAAGAATTTATTTTAGTTGAAAAGGAAATCAAAATGTTATAGTTGGTCAAGTTCGGCCACTTAATACCCTACACCACTTAGTTCCACAAATTATGCAACAATCAGTCACTTCATGAAATTTCATTGTACGACAAGGGGTTCTAAAAATAGTCCAATCGGGTCCCACTTTGCCACAGCCAAATATGAAGTCAATGAACTATTCTGTACTCATTTTTGTCAAAAAAATATTAAGAGTTGAGATTTTTTGCTTTTTTTTTATAATGGGACCTTATATGGGGAGGGGTTCTCAAAATGCTCCTATTCGGTTCATTTTCAGTGCAGTTTCTTCCTGATCCAATATATGTTTTTGTACCAAAATGTCATTGAAATATCTCGAAAAATGCGACCTGTGCGTAAAAAAATTACACGGAGAGACAGACGGACACAGTTAAAACGATTCAGATTTTTATTCTTAATCAATCGGTATAATTGAATGTGGGTTACATCCTTAAACTTAATATAACCTTTTATTACATGTGGTGTCTTTAAACCCGATTGGACAATTTTTAGAACCTTTTTCATACAATAGTATTTCAGGAAGGGACTTATATGACGCAACTAAACTAATTGTAGCATAATTTGTGGAGCTAAGTGGTGGGGTTTAATCGATTATAACATTTTTACTTGTTTTAAATTGAGAGTGTATCAATTGCCCAACCGCGCTCATTTTTAGGATATATAAATAAACACATTTACACTAAATTTCAACTTCATGGTATTCATTTTTTGTGGCCTACAAATAGATTTTTATGACTGTGGACATGGCTTTTGATCGATTTTAATCAATTTCAACTCAATTCAATATATGAAAATTTGCGACTCTGAGAATGCCAACAACAGACACACAGGGACGGACATGTCTAGATGGACTCAGTTTTTGAATCTAATAAAGAACATATTAAATAACAAGAAAACTAAATTTGGCTTAGGCCAAATCTTAAATACCCCCACCTCCACAACTGTGGGCGTGGCAAATATATATATATATATATACATTGCGCCCTCTAATAGTGTACGTATTACGTATCAGCAAGCAAATCTACTTTTACGTTGAATATGGTTTTTTGTAAATTGTGGGCATGTCTATTATCCAAACACGCCCATTTTTGGCACGTCAGTCAATAAGGTAACTTTGTATACGCGTACCAAATTTCAAGTTCCGAGGTCAACTTTTGTGACAGATATAAACATTTTTATTAATTGTGGGCGCGTCTGTAATCCGAATACGCCCGTGAGAGTACCAACAACAGACAGACACACGGACATACATGTCTAAATCGACTCAGTTTTTGACGCTGATCAAAAATATATATACTCTGTAGGGTCTCTGACGCCTCCGTCTGGGTGTTGCAAACAAACCCCCATCACTGAGGTGGAGGGTATAATAAAAACAAGTGAGAAAAGTTCGGTTAAGACCTAAGTTTAAATACCCTCCACCTTTTATAACCCTCTAAAAATAAGTTCCTATTGTATTATATTGTTGCGTATATATTATTATTCAGATCCTTTTTAAACAACAAATAGTTTGCGCTATTCAATCACGCCCATTTTTGGCACAGTGTTGAATAACGGTACCACGTATAATCAAATTTCAACTTGATAGGCGTAGTATTGTGCGATATATAATTTTTTAAAGATACAATTTTTTCGAGGTATGTTGAGATTTTTGTTTATTGTGGGCGTGTCTCGTAACCGATTATGCTCAATTTCAATATGGAACTGTGAAATTGAACTAAGAATATGTATGCAAAGTTTCAATTTGATATTTCTAAAATTACGAACATGAAAGTGCCAACAACAGACGGACATGTCTCAAACGATTTCTCTTTTCATGCGGATTAAGAATATATATGGTTTGTGGGGTCTCTGAGGCTCTGAGACATGTCTCGTACTCTTATGATTGTAAAATTCATTGAAATTGAACAAAATCAACACCCTTAATCGACATATATCTATCTGAGGTACAAAAAATGAATACCCATTTCTAAGTAGTACATTTTTCGATACGCCTACAATCTACATAAAAAAACCTTATATGTGTATGGAGTAGAATCCGACTGACACTACCAGAGCACTACCAGAGAATGTAACGAGTATCTGTCCCGCCCTCGATTTGAACATAGATGTGTAGGATGGATATTTAAGATTTGACCCCTAAGAGAAGTTAATTTTGTTTCCCTTAGTTATACTTTAATAATATAAAAGTAAATGTAAAGAGACGACAAGGAAAAAATTCTTTCCAAGTTGCTGAATATAAATCGGACAGTATGTAGAGTACCCTCAGAACGACTATAGACTAACTATAACATAACATGAATAATAACATTTTGAAAACCTTCCTTGCCTGCATAGAATCGTTACTGGTATTATTATTATTATTATTATTATTATTGAGCTTACTCATCTCTTTCATACATTGCAGCTGTTTTTATATCAAATTATACAATTTGTACATTCCCATGAAAAACACGTGTTTTGGTGGGAGTAGTTGGTAAATGATTCCGTATGTCTACACAGAAATAATTAAACAAATAAAGACAAAGACGACCAACACTCTCTAATTGAACAGCAGTTTTGTGTTGCCTATATACTATATAAAAAATATGCTCTGGGCGTTTTTTAACCTAAGTAACGGTTTGTTTTCTTCGTATTATCATATAACAAATTCCATACCAGCAGTTGCGTATAAAAGTAAAAGATGGAGATGGAGAAAGTTACGTGTTTTTTCTAAGAATATATAATTTGTTAATTTTTTTTATAAGAATATATAATTTGTAATTTTTGTTTTATTTCATTTTCTGCTAGTATAGAACAACACGGATGATGATGTTGCAGATAACGATGAGAAGAATCTGTAAAGAAAAGCACATATGTTTACACATTAATATCAAAAATATTAACAGATGATGACGGTGTGTTTGGCTGAAGCCAAATCTTTGATACTACTGCCCACTACTTTGATGCCTGAATTTGTTGATTGTTCTAGATTGTGGGCATGGTCTCAATGCAGCACCCAGAAGGAGGCGTCAGAGACCCTACAACGTATATATATTCTTGATCAACGTCAAAAAACTGAGTTCGTGTGTCCGTATGTCCGTTTGTTCTTGGCATTCTCGTGGCCGCAGATTTTAAGATAATGAGCTGAAATTTTGTTCAGGCACTTTTAGTTTTTGCACGCAAATCGTTACTTCAAATGGGTGAAATCGCCACGCCCACAGTCAACAAAAATCTATTTATCTGCCACAAAAATTGAGTTATAAACTTGAAATTTGGTATATACATCTACAAATATTAGATTCATCGATATGCCAAAAATGGACGTATTAGGATTGCAGACACAATCGACAAAAACCTTTATATCCGCCACAAAAGGTGACCTATGAACTTTTAATTTGGTTCGCATATTTATGGTTATCCTATCCAACGATGTGCCAAAAATAGGCGTGGTTGGATTACAGACACGCCCACAAATTACAAAAAACCATATTCCATGTAAAACTCTGATACGTAATACAAACACTATTAGAGAAGCTTGTTTTTTTTTCTTACTTGTGTTTTTTTTTTTTTTGAAGTTGTGGGAAAATTTTGGGCGTTCACGTTGTTTGGCTCCGCTCCTTTTTACCGCATCAATGGATAGGTTCAAATTAGAAATATTGAGCACAAAGTTCAATTTTATAGCAGAAATTTTGAGACGTCATTAAAAAAATTTTATTGACAATTGTTTATTAGAATATTTATACCCTGGTAGCACTTGTAGCAGTTTGTTGTTATTCTTAAGTTTGTAACTCATAAACGGCAAATGCCATACGCACCCTCAATTACACCAATCGATTCCGAATCAAAATCTGAATCGATTCCAAGTCCGTCTGTCTGTCCATGTAAACTTGTGGGCAGCTTGCCCACATAAAATAAAATAAGATGAAATTTGGTACAAGGACACGAATTGGCCCATAGAGGAACTCTATTGAAAATGGACCGGATCGAACCATTTTTAAAACCCCTCTTCATATAATATCTTATTATAATGGAAGTCCTTATATGGCCACAAATGGCAATTTTTAATATCTTTTGACAAAATGTGATGAAGTGTAGTAAGTTAGCTTCATATTTACCTGGACCAAATTGGAACCCGATCGGACCATTTTTAGGCCCCCTTTCAATATAATGATATTTTACAAAGTAACTTATGTGGCAGTGCCTCGCGTTTACAAATACAATTCAATTCATTATAACATAAATGAAAATGTAAGTAGTGTGGGGTATTAAACGGTCGGGCTTGACCGACTATAACATTTTTACTTGTTGTGTTTTAAGCAAATCACTAACACTAATCTAGTAACAAAGTGAGAGAAAGAAAGAGAGGGAGATACAACCGGTTTTATTTAATTATCTACTACAAAGGAAACAAGACATTGTTTATTTGTATTGTTTATTATTATTTTTTTTTATTAGAAAGTATATATTGTTGTTGCTCTGTTTGCTTTATTAGTCATCGATGAGTATTTATATGTTAAGATGTGTACGTATGCGTTAATATATTTTGTTGTTTAATGTTTAATGAGTACGTACGTGTTATATGATTCCACGATGATAAGTTAGTTACATATAGACTTAAAACATGGATTTTTTTCTACGTTATATATATTTACATATGTAAAATACATAAAAGAGTGAATAATATTCTTTCGTTAAAAAAAAGTGTTGTTGTTTTTGTTGCTGTTGTTGTTTCAAGAACATCACACGTATTTAAATAAGCCTTCTACTTAAATTTCTTTAATTGGACATATAAGCGAATTAACGATAATGAGTATTAAAGAGGGAGGGAGAGAAAGGGAGAGAGAGAGAGAAAGAGAGAGAGATAGAAATACTAAAAGACTCAAAAACATTGATTTCTTGGACTTGATGTGTTGTGTGTGACTATTTACTTTTTCTTGTTCTTTCCCAAAGTTAGGGTGTGGTGCGATGAGGCCAACTGAGCTTTACGGCGATTAAATTCAAGGAAATCCTCTTCCAGCTTCTTGCGTGACTCTTCCAACTTGCGTTTCTCCTCCACATGTTCGCGCTTCAATTTCTCGAATTTGGCGTGCAATTCTTTTTCACTCTCCTTCAGCTCCGCCTCCTTTTCTTTAACCCTTTGGACAAACATTTGCCTAACCTCCTCCTCCTTGGCTTGCAATTCAGCCAAATGATTGGAACGTTTCGCCTCGAACGTTTGTTGGAATGATATGGGCTTGTTCTCGCTGTCCACATCAGCGAAACCCATCTCCTCCAAACGCTTCTGACGGTACAATTCGTAATGTTTAGTGTGCGTTTTTTCACGCATATCCTCCATATTGGTGCGTATAAGCATTTCCCTCAACTTGACAAAGTCGCAGTGCGACTCATTTTCAACTTGCACGGTACCCCATGGATACTGTCGGGCTCGTATAAGTTTATTGCCAACTTTTATAAATTCAGTGCTGCCAACAACAGCAAACGGTACATGGTCGTTCATACCGGCATTGGTATCGGCCACTGTTTCGTCATCAGTGGGAAACTGATAGATTTGAATGCCATTGTTGTTCAATTCTTGGATAATTTTTGCCTTGAATCGTTGCAGCTCTAACTTAGAGACGGTATCTGCCTTGGCTATAACCGGTACAATGTTCACCTTGTTGTCCAATTTTTTCATGCACACCAAATCCAAAGATTTCAACCCATGACCAGTTGGGCATATAAAGTACAAGCAAGCATGTATACGGCTGTCGTGGCACAACGCCAAGGTCCGTTTGATTTTCAATTCTTCCTGTAAATAGGACTCGAACTGAGCATCAATATGATCCACGACTGCTTTGAATGAGTCATCTTTATTAATTTGGTCGCCATAGCCCACGGTTTCACATAAGGTCAGTTTTAAGCGTACGTTGCTTTCTTGCAATTCGTATGTGTGAGCCTTTAATCTGACATTTGGCAGCGTATGAGAACTGGGCGTGGACTCAAAGCTGGTATTGAATAAAGTATCCATTAAGGTGGATTTACCCAGGCCCGTCTCTCCAATGCACAGCACATTGAAGACAAAGCCATTTTGTACACTTTTATTCACCAATTGATCGGGCAAACTGTCAAATCCCACATGCCCGGACAGCTTTAATGTACGTAAATGTGGCTCTTTTTTAGGAAATTCAACATCAGCCGTCATGTTCGTTTATAATGAAATTTTCACTTTTTACAAAAAAAAAATTTTTTTTTTTTTGTATAATTTAAAATAGAATCAAGTCCAATAGAAAGCGTGGTTGCAATTAAACTGAAAATTTCTTTTTCTATAAGATATTTTTCACATATACAACAAGAATATAACCATTAGGAATAATGATAAAATATGCAAAATGTAGTTTTGTCCCTGTCTAGTGCATTCTTTTTAAATCAATGTTGTTACAGTATACATACAATATGAAAGAGATCAACAGTTATGAGACACAAGAGAAGTTGTTCGAAATTGACTAAAAACTCTCTTGTAGTTCTTGTTCTCCCTAATTTTGTTTAAGAAGAGAACGTAGCTGTCATGATGCTTGTTCTTTTCTCATACTCATACTTTAGTGCCATACAAAGCATATTGGATTGTGCCAAAGTCTGCCTTAATATGCTTGAACTCGTTCCTATTTAATAAGCGAAATTCTCACTATTATGTGTGTGCGTGCATAATTATACGAACAAAGCACATTAGCGTAAGCGTTAATTAAGTAGATAATATAATTTTATTAAAACTAATTTAACAAAAAAGAAAAAATGCATACATACACACATACGAGTATTAACGGTAAATTAAATAAGCATTAAACATTTTCGACAATTTGAGACTGGTGACATAAAGCCGAAGTATTTGGCCATATTTGCTTTTAATTAATTATCAAAATAAAAAAATTACGTTTAATTAAGAAGTAGTACCTCACCTTTTTCTTTGTTTTCCGTTACTCCTTCTCTGATCAAGTTGTCTTGTTCAACATTTCTACAGCCATTTGCATTTTAACGAACCACACTACACAACAAAACACAACCTTTTATATTCAGCTTATGTTTTTTTGGTTTTTTTGCTTTTTGTTTCCTAAGTTTTCTTCACCTTGCTACTTTTTCCATCAGACATATTTTTCCAATTTTATAATTGGGTTCAATTTTCTTTCTTTAGCTTTCTTTGTCGTTTATGGATAATAAAAAAAATCACTTTGTTTTCCAGTTAACACAGATTTTTCTTAATTCGTATTCGATTTATGTTTTTTTAATAATTTTTTTCTAATATTTTCACGTTTTGCCGTCAACCGCTCAGAACTTGAAACCCAGAACAAACAAACGCTTTCATATTTCCGCAGCAACTGATTTTTATCCCATACGTGAGCGTTGTATAAAACTACCCAAAACAAGATATTTAACAACATCCCATTACTTTATTAAGAGGATTCTCTCTCACTATATCTACACGTATTTTTGGTTGATTATTCTCTCTTGGTTAAATCTGTTTTTCTCTCTATATTTATATTTTTCAATGTTTTATTTACATCATGAAATTCTTGAAAAGATTTTCACTTGTTTGTTAGAAAGAATCAAATATATATGGGTTGTCAAAATGTTTACCACAGGAGAAACAAAGAGCGGAATATGCACGAAAAGGGAAATTATTAGTACAGGGTTGCTAAGCGTAATATGTAAAGAAATGTTTTAAAAATATTAAAATACAATAACGATCAATGCAAGTGTTTTAAAAAATGCACAAAAACGTACGTGATGGATAAACTTTTACACGAATGAGGTTTCGGTTAAACCCAAATACCCTATGCAAGATGTGGGCGTGTTATAAGTGACACCTCGTTTTGCAATTGTTAACTTTTCCTTCATGCAGGCAGTCCGTTTATTAGAATAACAAGTTTATTTAGTCATTTTCTCGAGACGTTTTATTTTACCACTGTGCCCTCTACACGAAACACTGTTGAAGTAATTTTTTCTAGTTTTTACTCTTTATTGTTTAATTGGGCATGAAAATAATTTCGAACATGTGGTAAACACCTTCTACGGCACCAACTCATGCCCACTCAGTCGTACTTGTGCACTCACACATATAAACTACATAATTCTACCAAGCATAAGTGGAAATCCTTTATGAAAGACTTTCATTTTTTCCTCTTTCTCTAATTTTGTTGTTTGCTTGTTCTTGTTTACTTTCTAACGCTTCTTTTAAGTATTTAATAAGGCTCGACACCTATTATGTAACCATAAGTATATATGTAATGCGTCAATGAACCGCAATTAATTTTGTTTTATATACGTGTTCACGTGTGCAATAAACGAAATTATTATGTGGGTAAAATTAATTATTTACATATTTTCGCAATTACTTACGCTCAACAAGTCGTTTGTCTACCAACATCATGATAAATATGGGGGTATATTAGTTTTGCTGAAAAGAGTTTGTAAATATAATAGAAGAGGAGACGAGACACACCCCCAAAAGTATATATGTACATATATTCTTGATTAGCATCAATAGAAAAGTCGATTTAACTCTTCTGTCCGTTCGTGTGTTGTGAGAATTTTTGATTTTTTCTCTGGCTCTCTCACGGTCGCTAGCTAGATATCGAGTTGAAATTTGGCACCCAGAATTTTATACACCATTTTAAGGTTAAATTGAGAATTTCCAAATTATAATTGAGAACTTTGCTAATTGAAATTGGGAAACTGATGTTTTAAATTGAAAAAACCAAATTGAAATTGAGAAAACCAAATTCAAATTGGGAACATATGAACTGAGTCTTAAAAGAGTTGCCTCGGAATTTTCAAAAATCCATACTCACCAATGTTGAATCCTATTGAAGGTGCATGGTCAAAAATAAAGTCCCACGTGAAGAAATATATGGGACTTCCAAATCCAACTCCACCTAGAGTAGGCGAACAACGTTTAGCGTATTTAGAAAGTATTACTGACGAAGCTAAACTAACGTTGACAAGTGGAGATTGTGCAAGATATGTTCAACATACTACAACCTTTTATGAAAGAGCAATTAATTTAGAGGATATGCCATGGAATGTAATGATACAATTTTTCAATTTTTTACTTAAATTAAATATAACGTAAGAGAATCATTTATAAAGTTTTTATTTATGTATGTATATATGAATTTTAAGTTGGACAATTTTTACTTTTAAATCCATTCATTTTCTTACTACATACGAATAAAATATATGGAATAAAATATTTAAGTTTGAAGCATAAAAATTGGTTTATCTTATTTACTAAAAACCCAATTTTCAATATTAATTTTAATTTTCCTAACTTACAATTTAAATTTTAAAATTTTTTAATTTTAAAATTCATTCTCTCAATTTCAATTTGTATTTTCCCAATTTCAAATGTTAAATTACCAATTTCAATTTTCATTTTCTCAATTTCAATTGAGATAAGTTTTAAAATTTTAATTTTTTAATTCCCAATTTCAATTTTATTTTTTTCAATTACAATTTAGTTTCGTTTTCTCAATTTCAATTTTGATTTTCTCAATTTCAATTTGGTTTTCTCAATTTGAACTTGGAAGTTCCCAATTTCAACTTGGTTTTCTCAATTTGAATTTGGAAGTTCTCAATTTGAATTTGGTTTTCTCAATTTCAATTTGGTTTTCTCAATTTGAATTTGGAAGTTCCCAATTTCAACTTGATTTTCTCAATTTCAATTTGGTTTTCTCAATTTGAATTTGGAAGTTCTCAATTTAACCTTAAAATGGTGTAGTTTGTCTACAGTTTGTTTGTAGTATTGTAAATGGGTAAAATCGATCCATGTTTTCATTTCATGCTTTAGATCTATCCCACAGCTTTAGAACGTTTCACCTGTTTTTTAGGTTTTATATTTCGACTGCAGTAAATCCATTTTTGATAATTGTTAATAGAATCGAAATTATTTCTTTATTTTTACATTCTAACGGTACATGAATGAAAAAATTGTGTTGCTTTTCTATATAGAACATGCATGAACATAGTGCACGTGCATGCACATGTGCTTTTATACAAAAATTGTTTACGTATTTAAATATTCGTATTATCCCAAAACTATTAACGCAAATATTCTGAAATTTAATAGACTGACCATTTACTTATGTAATTGGAAGGAAGTTACAAATATGGGCGTGGTCCATGCATGTCTGATCATGTGCAATCACGTTTAAACGCAACATAACGTACAAATTACAACCCAGAACGCATGGGAACGTTGGGTCTTTTAGATTTTTTTTTATTAATATAATGAAAACTTTGGAGAAATACACTTTAGGTGCCAAGTTTTCCATTTAAAGATGGACCAGGGCCTGAGCCTAATAGTGTATGTGCTAAAAATATACAGTCCCACGCCCATAAATTATATAAAACCTTTTAAAATGTTTAAAAAAGTACTAACAGTGTATAAGTCACGCCCATATTTAGCATAAATAATTTATCAAATTTGGTCGCTCGCTATAAATTCGGGATATTTTGTATTTAAATTCAAAAACCAGTGAAAATGTTGAATTTAATCATGTGCGACCATATAATACCCTACACCAATTAGTTGCACAAATTGTGCGGACAGACAGACAGACGGATACGATTAAAACGATTCAGTATAATTGAAGATGGGAGTGCAGGGTATAGAAAATCAATAAAAAAGTTTTGATTGTTATCCATACGAATATACATACACCTACACCTACACCTACACCTACATATGCATCTATATTTAATATGCAAAAAGTTTTACTGTTTACGGCCAATATGTATGCTTCTAGGTTTGATTTCTTCTGGGCGTAGAAAGAACGTAGAAAGTTTTCTCTTCCATTCTGTAGTGGAATGCAAATATTGCATCAAGTTGCAAAAAGGTTCTCCTTCAAATACTTGGCTTCAGTACGATATTTAAAATCTTCAATAGACAATTTTTATCAAGTGGTCGGTCGGTCAGTGGTTTTTTCAAAAAAATCTCAAGCAATACTTCTAATATACAAAATTTACTTAACAGCAACAATAACCATAGCACGACCAAATGAATAATATTTTATATGAAACATATACGAATTGAAAGGTTATTCAATACCTTGTGTTTACACAGTTGATAAGTAGCATAAGTTGTGTATGCGAGTGTGCGTACAAATAGTTTGCAAAACTTGGCAAACATTTCTAATTATAGATTTACTTTTATTTAGGAATTGTGTGGAAACAACTTTTCTCTATAATATTATATGAATATCAAAAGAAAGGGTGCAACGGGTTACATGTTGCAGGCAGAGTGGAATCATGCAAAGATGTTGAATCCAATCTTCTTATGCCACCATGGAAACTTTCCACACAACTTCTATTCAGAATCGCGTACAGGATACAACAGGGCGGCCAACCGCCATATAATCCAATCTATGATATGAGTATCACATGAAAGGGCGTAACGAGTAGAATGCCACACAATCTAAAAGTTGTCTTTTTCCATCAAATATGACGGACAGCAATACCAAGTAAACGTTTTCTTATCTGTACTGTCTAGTAAGTATGTAAAAATAAACAAGTAAGAAAACTAAACTCGGCTTAGGCCAAATCTGAAATACCCTCCACATATGCAACGGTGGCCGTGGCAAATATATATATATTGCGCCTTCTAATAGTTTGTGTATTACATCTCAGCTTGCAAACCTAGTTTTATGGTGAATATGATTTTTTGTAAATTGTAGACGTGTCTTTTTTTGGTATATCTATGGATGGAATAATTAGGTCAATTTTTGTGGCAGATATATAGATTTTGGTCGATTGTGGGCGTGGCTCTTAGCCGATTTTACCCATTTTATATAGCGATCTTTTGTGTCTGTATAAAATTTCAGCTCAATATCACAAAATTTATGGCCGTGAAAATGACAACAACAGTCGAATGCACGGACACACGACACACATGTCTAGATCGACTTAGTTTTGTGATGCTGATCAAAAATGTAAACTTTACGGGGTCTCTGGCGCTGTCAAACTTAATATGCCCGTCCAACGTTATGTGGACGATATAAAAATAACCGTTCATTTTTCTTTCACTTTCAATATCGTTTTCTTTTCCGCTTAATGTAATTGCATAACGCATTAGACACGTACTAAGCGTTATAATAAAATTATATTATATTGTATATGAAGTCTACTCTGAAACGATAAACGAGACCATTTTTTGTTGTTATTCTATTATAGTGAATGAAATTTTATCTTTTATTGGTGATGTTACCACCTCATCTAATGATTATAAAGTAGCAAGTGTATGTCAGAGTTATAATACTCAGGGCGACGCAGCTATTATGTGGAAAATCGCTTTAAGAATATTAATTGGTTGGAAAGCAAAAGAAACAAATAAAAATAACGAGGTGGCTGAAGTCAAATCTTAAATATCTTCTGGTATAAACTCCCTCATAGTGGGCGTGACATTTACTTAAAAACTTAGACGGCGTAAAATATAAATTATAAACTAACATAAAAAAGTAGCATTTTGCGTAGAGCACAAGTTTTTTGTTTATTGTGGGTGTGTCTATAATCGGGGATAAGTCCAGTTTTGGACATATCCATAGAAGGGCTAAATATTGAAATAATTTTATGAAAGCCGATTTTGTCTTTGTAGCTTAAGGTTTAGTTTGGGTAATAGATGGTTTTTTGTCGCTTGTGGGCGTGGTTCTTGAAGGATTTTCCCCCTTCCAAATAGGGATCTGCGTACAGAAACTATAAATATCTGAACCAATGTATTTCAGTTCAATATCTGAAAAAATTTTTGGAATCTGAGAGTGCCACAGATGGACATGTCTAGATCGATTACATTTATGATGCTAATCAAGAAAGTGTCTACTTTGTAGGGTATCAAGTGACGCCTTCTGGGCGTTGCAAACGGAATAGAAAACGAAGTATACCCTCACTTAATCACCTAATATATGTGTTGGTATATAATATTGGAACAAATATTATTCACTTTTATATATCAACGATATTTATAATACTTTTTAAAAGCATTTCAATATCACTGTCAAGGTATTTAAAGTTATTGTATGAATCAATAATATGAATTATGAGTGAATATAATAAAAGGGCTTGATGCCGAATGTTTTATAGATCATTAGAGTTGAAGAATGAATCGTTTAAAGCTCTACTACAAAGTACGCACCAAAAAGAAAAAAGAAAAAAAGTCCTCTTTCAGCAACCAAATCAAATCAAAATTTTATGTCTGTCATACAGGCTAATTAGTTGGGAAAGGCACAAATTGCACGATAATGATGGTAAGTTTTTCATAAAGTTTTTGTCATTTTTTTACCAAGAATTATTAGCTACAACAGTTTATTACTTTATTAAGCAAACATACGAAATGTTATTAAATCCCTTTTAAGCAAGAATTTTTTTATTATAATATTTCGTTTTGTTTTTACGTTTGCGCCTCTTTTATTAAATAGTTTAAAGTTGTTAATTTCCGTTGCTCTCAGCCACACACACATTCATTCAGAGTCTTTTTCATCTTCTTTCAAGCCTTTTTTAATTGGTTTTCTATATAGTTTTTTTATATGCCTGAATGTATGTTACCTATCCTGTTGTGTGCATTATGTTATGCTTGTGTTTTATTTTTTTTTATTTTTTACTTTTTGACGCGTATTTCGTTTGTTTACACCCACCCTCTAAAGCTATTTTACAATATTCACTCAGCTTTAATAGTTTTTCTCACTATCATCATCATCATCATCAAAATCTCTCCCTTTCTCTGTCTGTCTGTCTCTACGTCTGTATGTCTGTATGTCTGTCAGCCTTTATAATTCTTCTACATTGCTATTTCCGCTTAATTTAAATGAGTTCATTTGCCTTGTATTACTAATGCTACAATAAGCAACATAACATAATCAGTGGCAGCAGTAGCAGCAGCAGCAACATTAGTTATATGCAGTTTGCCAAAGCAACGGCGGCACAGTTCATTGTAAACATTTAACATTTATTGTAACTACAAATATGTATGTACATACATACATACATACATATAATATCAACATTGTTTATGTTGGAATTTAAGAATGTGTTGTTGTTGTTGTTCTGTTATTATTATTATTATTATTATTATTGTTGTTGTTGTTGTTGTTGTTGTTGTTGTTGTTGTTGTCGTTGTTGTTGTTGTTGTCGTTGTTGTTGTTGTTGTTGTTGTTGCTGTTGTTGTTGTTGTTGTTATTATTGGTATATTAAATCTGCAGGAATGTTTGTAATTTATAGTGTACTTCTTTCTTATTGAACCAATTTACGCAAATCGTTTTGCTGATAATGGAATAACTCAATATTGTATATACTCGTATATATTCAAAATGGCGAATTTCCAATTTCTTTGCAATATATTCCTTATATCTACATATTGTGTTAAAAGGCCTAAGAAGTAGAATACAATAAGATGAGTGTTTCATTATATTAAAATCCAATATGGCGATCGTCACAAAACAATGGATTTCTATGTTCTTTACAATATGCTGAATATGGGTATTAAATGAAAGGGCTTGTTGAGTAGAATGCTATGGATAAACTGTGATTATTCTAAATCAAACATGGCGGAGTATTACTTTCATTAAAACTTTATTAATATGGACCTCAAATGACATAAAATTGCGATAACCTAAGTGAAATGGTTATGAAAAGTACAAAATTGTAAGAAACTAAAACTGTTATACCCACCATCTCGTAAAATACGTGGCATATATATGATACTGTTAAGACGTTTGCAACCACCAGCAGTAGACGTGAGAGCTTCAACCACATATGTATGTCCTGAATCACCATCGAATACTAAGCCTATCTCTCTGTCAATCTCTATGACATTAATACCGAACCAATCAACAGTGCAGCAAAATCTAAAAAGCTTGCATTTTTTAAGGAATTTTCCATTATTATTGTTGTTTTAAAAAATGTATAAAAGTGTAGAATATTAGACAGCCTGGCTGACACTTCGATAAATATACTTGTTGTTTCTGTAGTGGGAAAATAATATAAGCTTACGTTTAGGTAGACAGAGGGACAAAACGAAAACAAAAACAACAACAAAAACCCAATTCAAATCAACATTAATACCAAACGAAGAGTGAAAAAGTTAAATCTAACTGGTGCGGTAGACATTGAAAGGGATTTTTGTTTTATCCAGCTTTTAAGCAACCATCACACCAAACCATGCCATGATATGCTACAAACATCACACCACCAAACGGACACGTAAAGTAGTTTTAAGAGATCTTGTTAGCCTTGCTGCATATTGGACTATTTATCCGCTGTATATAATATTAATAATCGATCATAATTATAAGAAAATTATTATACAATTATTACATCACTTAATTGTTCCTCACCAAGTTTTGTACAAAAATATTAAGATTTGGGAATTTTTGTCATATAAAGACTTTCCTTATAATGAAAACCTTATATGGGGAGGGGTGGCAAAAATGGTCCGATTCGGTTAATTTTCAATAGGATTCCTCTTTGGGTTAATATGTATCCTTGTACCAAATTTCATTGAAATATCTCAAAAAATGCGACTTGTAACAAGCACAAACTTACATGGATAGACGGACTGACCGACGTACAAGCGGATATGGTTAAATCGATTCAAATATTGATTCTGAAATTCAGATGATTGATTCACTTAAACAAAAATGTTTTTTATTAGTGAGTTTTTGGTGCATCAAGATGCATATGTTTCGAAATAAGAATTTTTTATTCAGACTTACGATTGAAGGTAGTAATGATGTATTTGAAAAATGTGAAAAATTAATACTTGGCGACTGGAGGGGTGGGTTGAACCCGGACCGGTTTCGAACTCGCCCTCATCGAGTTCTCGTCAGGAGGTGCTTTACCAGTTGAGCAAAATCCACTCGTGCAAGTTCATGCGCAAATGGTTTATATCAAATACATCATTACTACCTTCTATCGTAAGTCTGAACAAAAAATTCTTATTCGAAAAATGTTTTTTTGCAAAAATCCTTTTGTAGAATTATTAAATACTCTTGATAACCCTTGTAAACTACACAATGAACTGGGCTTTTGGCATACAAAGCGTACCCACATGTAGTGTTGGCTTTACGTCTATTTACTAGCATTGCATTGCTGTCCCTCCTGCCTACTTGTCTCTCTGTTTATGTAGTACATATAAAAAGTGTGTGTGTGTGTGTTTTATTATTATGTATGTATATTTAGTAGCTAATAAAGCAGTTACAGTGGGTGCTGATGCCGCTGTTGCTACTGCCACTTATTTGTTTAAGTTTGGGTTTATGTATGTTTGTGTGCATTTGGCTTATTCGTTTACCTGTTTGTGCCATGCACCGGCATACCTACCCCATAACGGGTGTTGAATTTTCTGTTTTTTTTGGCGTTTTCCTTTTTTTTTTTGGGTAATTGACCTTAAATAAGGAAAGAAATAATCAATAATCTAGCAAGCGCAACAATTTTTATACCAACACGTACAAATGCACATACTCGTATATGATGGGTACGTTTTTTATGAATTAATTGAAACATATGCTAAGTTTTTTTAATACCCTCTATATAATATGGGGGGTATACTAAGTTGGTCATGCCGTTTGCAACGTTCAGAAAGAGGCGTTAAATTCCTTTAAAAAGCTGAGTCAATGTAGACATGTATGTCTGTGTGACTGTTCATTGCTGGCATTCTCACGGTCGTAAAATTTGAGATATTTTGGACGCAGATCGCTATATAATTGTGAGCCACGCCCACAATTTACAAAAATCTATATATGTACATGCCACAAAAATTGACCTATGAACTTGAAATTCGGCATGTATATCTATAATTATGCCATCCATCAATGTGCCACAAATGGGCATGGTCGGGTAACAAATACACTCAAAACGTACGAAAAATCTTACTCCACGTGAGACTCGTCGACTTACAAGCTAATACACGAAATTCTCTTTTTGCACGAATTTTTTTTACACGAACTTTATTTAACACGAGTTAAAACGAAAAAAAATTCTCTTTTTATACGAATTGTTTTCTTTTAACACGATTTTCTATTTTTTTTTTTTTTGTCTGGAACCAATCTGCTATTCTTCCATTTAGCCAATATCTCTTTTTAATCGATTTTTTTTGCACGAATTTTTTGTGAACGTTTCTATCGTGTAAAAAGAGAATTGGATGTACTTTATACACACACTATATATCATATATCAGCCACACCCACCCACGTTTATATATAGATGTGGAAGATATTTAAGATTTGGTTTAAGCCAAAATTTTTTTTTTTTTTTTTTTATTTTAAATCATTTAAATTTAAATATTTTTACTATGGCATTGTGTGCAGTTGGATGTAGTAGTTTATGTAAAATAATTTTAATTTGAAATAAGAATAAAACAAATCCTACCAGCATTGGTTTTGGTAGCAACTTTTCATGACAGAGGCATACTTAGTTTGTTTATTCCATTTGCAACACCACGAATATTTGAAGCGATCTACTAACCAACCTGTGTTGTTAACGGTTAAGAATATCGAGATATTGACCTGGCATTTGTGCTCACCCAAGGTTCTTTTGCAAATTTCTACATAAATCTCATCTATCAGCCACGATACAGTGTTAAAAGGCGTACCTACCAGGTACCTGCCATACTCACCGTTTCTATTTAGATGAGAAGAGTATTTAAGATTTGGTTTAAGCCAAGTTCCCTCTTCTTACTTGTTTACTTTTACTCTATTAATACTTTGGTTATTCCGTAATTAATAAATATTTGCTAAATTCATACAGACATGCATTTATTCAATGGCTGCGATACACATTGTTGTTGCAAATGCTTTCAATATCGAATAAGTAAATAAGCACAGGTACGTTTTTTATAGCCTCCACTTGCCCATACACGGCCCTTGGGTATGCTAAATTTATCATTCCATTTACAAACACCCAGAAGAAGATGTCAGAGACACGCACAAAGCGTCTGTCCGTCCGTGTGTCTGTCGGTTGTTGGCATTCTCATGGTTTTATATGTTATGATATTTCTGTTCGCAGATCTGTACTTGCCACGCCCACCGTTTGTATGTAGATGTGGAAGGTGTTTAAGATTTAAGGGTCTAAGGGCCATCTCCAGTTTTTTCCCTTGTTTAGCGTCTAATCAGTTAATTTGATCACTCGTACTCCTGGTGCTGCAACATAGAAACATAATTTATTTTCATTCCCTCTACCTCTAATTTATCAGCTCTACACCATTTTGAGGTTAAATTGAGAACTTCCAAATTATAATTGAGAACTTGCAAATTGAAATTGGGAAACTGAACTTTTAAATTGAGAAAACCAAGTTCAAATTGAGAACTTCCAAATTCAATCAATTTCAAATGTAAAATTACCAATTTCAATTTTTATTTTCTCAATTTCAATTGAGATAAATTTCAAAATTTTAATTTTTTAATTCCCAATTTCAATTTTATTTTTCTCAATTTCAATTTTGATTTTCTCAATTTCAATTTTGATATTCTCAATTTCAATTTGGTTTTCTCAATTTAAATTTGGGAGTTCCCAATTTGAACTTGGTTTTCTCAATTTCAATTTTGATTTTCTCAATTTCAATTTTGATTTTCTCAATTTCAATTTGGTTTTCTCAATTTGAATTTGCAAGTTCTCAATTTCAATTTCGTTTTCTCAATTATAATATGGAAGTTCTCAATTTAACCTTAAAATGGTGTAGTTTATATAAAATCAAGTTCTAGAACACCCGGCGTATGAGTTATATTTTTTTATAATAAATGCAAACAGATCAAATATTTTAGTTAGCTTAGCACGACCACATAATGTTTTACATTAAGTAAATTTTTTTCCAAATTAAAAGGTTTACCCTATAAGCTCCCTATTATTATGTTGTGACTATAATCGCCTGCACACCTTTTTTAGTCATTTAAACGTTACACAAGGTCTGCATAAATTTTCTTGAATCTTATAGTACAAGTAGTGTGGGGCGTAAAGACCAATATATTACTACAAAGCAGATTCATTTTTTGCATGTTTCTGTTGAGACAACACTTACGAATTTATAGTCAATACAGAGATTTGTTATAAAGTTTGCTTTGCTTCGTAAGCGAATATGTGTTGTGACCTAATTAATAATTATAGATACCCTCACTCAGTACTGGAACTTTACTGTTCTTTACTTCTTCTTTTTGCCTTTTTAACCGTATTGTGTTTTACGCACATATTCATTATTGTTTAATATTTTATTCAATATTTATGGAGCAACCATCTCAGCGATAAGGGTCCAAAATCAAGCCTCCGACACCCTACAAAGTATATGTACTCTTGATCAATATAAAAATCTGAATTGATTTATATATGTCCGTCCGTGTAGATGTGTCCGTCTGTTGTTAGTAACTCTCATGGTGGGAAATTTTTAGATATTCAATTGAAATTTTGTTGAAATTTGATTTCTAGTGTCTGACGGCAGATCGTAAAAGTAGTGAAGTGCCAAGCCCACAATCGATAAAAAAATTTATCTGCCACAAAAAATGAACCATAATTTTGAAATTTGGTATACACGTTGGGCGCCAACCACGCCTATTTCTCTCTAAAAAAAACGCCCAAAATTTACAAAAAATCCGTACTCCACATAAAACTGGACTTTTAAGCTGATACGATACACCAATAGAGGCATGATTATAAACCTGCCCCGCACAGCGTTTGTATGTAGATGTGACGGGTATACAAGTTTTGGTGTCAGCTTTTTTGTCTTACTCTTAAACTTGAAACACATTGTTGCATACACGCTCAATAAACTGGTGGATTGAAATCTTTGCTTATTAAACTAGAGTTTATTTTAACGCACAAAGTTTTAATTGAATAATATGAAAAGTTTTTCTGGCATTATGCCAAAATGTCGTATTGGTGAATTTTCCTTTTCGTTCATCCATAAGTTGATAAGTCGTGTTGTTATACTTAAAGTTCTTATGCTTGCAGTGTCAGTAAATTTTCTAATTCATTTAGTTTCGTTTTTATTATTGTACCCTGCACCACCCTGTGGAAAAGGGTATATTAAGTTTGTGCGGATGTTTGTAATTCCTAAACGGCAAATGCCACACCCATCTTCAATTATAACGATCGATTCAGAATCAAAATCTGAATCGATTCAACCATGTCCGTCTGTCCGTCTGTCCATCTAAATTTGTTCGCAAATTCGCAATTGGCTTAGATAAAATATGGGCGTGGCGTATATATATTTGTGCCCTTTTTTAAAGCATTTGCTTTTTCCGAAATACGTTTCCTTTCATTTGTGGGTGTAGCACTTGACCGATTTCGATCTATTTATTTATCATTCTCTGTATAGAAACTATGTACGTATGCTTGAAATTTCAACTCAATATATTATGAGCAATATGTCGAGTCTCGGACGCTTGCTTCTGGTGGTGTCAACGGAATCACATGTAGAGGGTATAAAAAATGGAAGTTACAGAATTCCTAATACGACTAAATAATGGTCTTCTTCTTCTTTTTCTTCTTCTTCTTCAGTATAAACATATCACATTCTGATTATTTACTGTCTTGATTAGAGATGATATGGAAAGCATGTCAAAGTATTTAAATAAAGCAACGAAAACGAACACAAACACCCACACACACACAACACCAAACATGTAAAGTACTTGTGTAGAATGTGCCTTTTAAGGGAAATGCACAAAATGCAACATTTGTACAAAGTGTATATGACCCCAACAGTTTATGCACAAACACCCCAGTGTTGATGACTTATTTAATCAGCTAACACGAATATGCGGCGTGTGTGTGTGCATGTATATGTTGCATTATAAATATATACATATATAATATTTGTTAGCATATAAAATACGTTTTGAGTTAGTCAATAAACAAACAAACACACGCACTGACACACATCAGCATCATTCTAATTAGAGCCTAGTGATAGACGTTGTTGTTGTTGTTGCAGTGAAATGGAAATTGCTTCAACATGCTTGGTAAATACATTGTCTAAATTTAGAGTTGTTTTTTTCTTGTATATTCAGTGAAAAAGCTTTAAATCGTGTACACAGCGTACAATAAATTGAAAATTAATCAATAATAAATTTTAACGATTTTTTTCAAAACGGGAGTTTTGCAAATACTCCATTGTTAACGACATCCATTTACCCCGATTCCTGCCATCATCCTCGTCATCATACTCGACATTGTCCTGGTCGCGATCGTCTGACACGACTGATGCGGGTAATATGATGATTGTTTAATGCAGCGAACTGCCCTCTCTGTGCTTGGTACTAAACTCCTGACAAATGTATGTTTTTGTACGTGAGCGGCTTTTTCTTGTGAATACAGAGTAAATTAAATTTTGAATAAAATATCAAAATTATATATAAATGCATATAAACGAGTGTATTTGGCCAAGGCCAAACCTTGAATACCCACCATCAATGCTCAAAGTGCTCCGTTTTCAGTTTTCCACACTTTAGCTAAATTTGGAATTGATGATGGAATTGATTTAGCTTTTTTTGTAAAGTATGGGCGTGTCTGTTATGCATTTACGTCTAGTTGTAGCGATAGATGCAATTATTGTAAAGGTTTGCACAAAATTTCAACTTCATAGGGACACCTTGGGATTGTGGGCATGACATGCACCTGATTATGTTTTCTATACTATTGCACAGCATCTAACAAATCGATACGTATGTACGTATCGTACGTACGTATGTTTTTATCAGCTTGTAAGGCGAGTTTTACAAGGAATATGGTCCATTGTTGGCACATTGTTGTATGGGATAACTATGATCGATATGAGTAATAAATTTCAACTTTCTGTGCATTCAGGTGGGTTATGTAAACGTACCAATAGTAATAGTCCGCTAAAACCTTAAAAGTTCACCATTTTTATACAGTACCGCATATGTTCAATAAAACAACATGTTATTGGTTGTGGTGGTGTTATAACAATGACAATAATTGTTGTTTCGTTTATTTTTAACCCAATTTGAAGAATTTACTAAACACTAGTTATGCCCTGGACATGCACCGAAATTTTCATCATAATTGTTTCGCGACACTCAGGGATCCAAGAAAAAGCATGATAAAAAATATAAAGAAGTAGCAGAGCACGCCCCATCATCTAAGATGTATGGCTGTATAAATTAATTGCCGTTTACGCGCGTTGTGGGAAAAATATTAAAAATAAATTTTAAAATATATAAATTTTTTTTAAATGTTTGATAAGTTCCGGTTTTTCAATCAATCGTTCAATCAATCAGGACATGTTATTGTTGTTGTTGTTGTTGTTGGTTATTCAAAGAATGCTAGCGGCGACCTTAATTAGAGAAACATTATCTCTTTGAGCCCCATGCGTTATTACTGGGCACAGGGACACGCCTCTGGCCCGATTCACGTTGCAACACCTCCATAATGCTGGTGGCCGGTAGCCAAGACTGTAGTAAATAAGAACGCATTATTTTCTTTTTAAAGAACAAGAACTTTCATCGAATCAAATGCTTACCCTATCTTTGTAAGCGGTGGCCACCACATTGCGATTGGGTTCGGCATCGTATGCTACCGACTCCACACCAAACATTTCGCACATCTCGTGCACCAATTGACGCTTCTCACGGTTCATGGTTGGAAAGGAGTGTGAACGCGATCTTTGTTTGCTCTCTTTCGCCAATTTCACCAATGTAGTTAAGGCTTCATGTACCGATTTCACCAGGGTGAGATCACGTTTAGCAAAATTACGTATAAAGTCGGAATATTTTGTCATCAATTTTTGTGGCAAATCGGGATTGCGCACTTGCAGGCCAATGGCCAAACGGCGATTACGTTCTAGAGTGCGGCACTCTTCATTGCAGTCCAACGTTTTGTTGGTCTTGTTGGTGAGTTTGATTGGGGCCAATATTTCGCTTAGCTCCATGTAATTACCGCGTTGCATTTCGGCCATAGAGGATGCCAACTGAGCAGTAGCAATGCGACTGTATTCCCGTGCCAGTTCGTGGCACGGACGCATCTGTTTGCGATGACCGCACTCGCATTGCACTTCCACCTAAAAAAGAAAAAAAAAACAAGAACGAATTTATTATAAAGCAAGTAAGAAATCTAAATTTGGCTAAAGCCAAATCGAAAGTACCCTCCACATGTACAATGGTGGGCACCCTCTAATAGTGCTTGTCTTACGTATCAGCTTGCAAGTCGAGTTTTACGTTGGGTATGGTTTTTTTTTTGTAAATTGTGGTCGTGTTTATTATCCGACCATGCTCAATTTTGGCACATCGATGGATGGGATAACTGTTAGTATGCACATCTATAGGTCATAGGTTAATTTTTGTGGCAAATAAATTGATTTTTGTCGATATTGGGCGTATCTGTTATCCGACCACGCCCATTTTCGACACATTAACGGGCGGGGGAAATTATACATATAGGTACCAAATGTCAAATTCATGTCAATTTTTGTGGCAGATATATATAGGATTATGTCGTTTGTGGGCGCGTCTGTTAACCGATCACGGCCATTTTTGGTACATCGATGGATAAGTTAATTATACATATAGGTACTAAATTTCAACTTAATAGCTCAATTTTTGCGGCAAACAAATAGATTTTTGTCGATTGTGGGCGTGGCACTTGACCGATTTTGCCCATTTTATATAGCGATCTGCATGCAAAAACTAAAGGTGGGTGTAAAAAATTTCAGCCTAATATTTCAAAATTTACGACCGTTAGAACGCCAACAACAGATGGATGCACGGACATACGGACATACTTTTCTAAATTGGAATATATATACTTTGTAAGGTGTCTGACGCCTCCTTCTAGGTGCAACAAACGGAATAACAAACTTAACATACCCTCCTCCATCTTATATGTAGGGTATAATAAAACGAATTAAAAAAAACTAAACTAGGGTTAGACTAAATCCTAAATACCCTAAACAACCCAACCATGTATAAAATTAGTTTTTTTACCATTTCCTTGCACTGTGTCTCTGGGCAGTCGCCGTCATGACACGGCGCCATACACTTGTGACCGCACGAGCTTCTTAGTGTGGGACAGTTCTGTTTGCACGTTTCTCCAGCAACTTGACAAGCGCCTTCGTGACAAGTTTTAATGCATTTGTGACGACCACACGGCAACGGCTTATTGCAGGACAAACCGCAGCTGAAACTTTGCTGAGAGCACGGTATAGTTTTGCGCTGCTCATGTTGACCATAACACCACTGAGTGGTGAATATCATGCAAGGTGGACAATTGGTGGCCGAATGACAGTTGTGTTGTGGTGGATGGTCGCATGGATGTTTGCGAGAACATGGCCGCTTGCATAGAGGGCGCTTAGTGCCGCAGGGTACTGGCGGGTAGATCACTTCAGCGCCACATTCGCAGAACAATTCTTCGAAGGAGGAGCGATAGCATGGCGGACAATTGCCACGGTGGCAGGGTTGATCGCACTTGTGCTTACCGCACGACAACGTATAGGTGCACGGCAGTGGGCATACGTGATCGATGTCGATGCAGCATTCCTGATTGCATTTGTGCTTGCCGCAGGAGCGCTTCTTGACGCATCTCTTCTTACAGCGGGCGTCATCAGCTCGGGTGCTTAACTGGCGACACTTGATCATTTGATCCATATGGCCGCAGCGACATTTGACCGCGGTCTGCTTGTTGCAGGGCGGGCACGGGCCCAGGTGGCACTTGCTAATGCAATGGTGAGGATGAGTTGCTTTGCCGCAACGCAATGTCTTGCCGCAAACACCCTCACAGACGGGTACCGGATCTAAGCATGAGGTACGTTCACCGGGCACCAAAGCTAGTTTACCGCATGGACACGAGCCGATTACCTCGGGAGACAGCTTACACGTGCGGCATTCACCGGCATGACAGCAATCCTTACATTTGTGATTACCGCACGACAACTCTTTGCCGCATGGTTTACCGCAGGAGTAAACAAGCTTGCCATGACTGTCACGCGTACAGATCACTTGGCGCTCCTGTTTGGCGCAATGACACGTTTGTGCCACCTTTTCCTTACAGGGTGGACACTTTCCCAGATGACACTTTTCATTACATTCGTGTACCTCACAGTTTAACAGCTTCCCACAAACAGCGTCACAGTCAATTGTCTCCTTGAGGCAGCACTGCGTTGTTTTGGTGGTTCTGCCGCAGCCGCAGGCACGCTTTACGTTGGCCTGACAGGGCGGACAGGGTCCGGGATGGCACAGTAAAGTGCACGCATGCTGGCAACCTTCCACCCGACCGCACACCTCGCCGCATGAATGGGCCAAATCCAGCCGATTGTTTGGTGGATTTTTCACCTTGCCACAGAAACAATAATAATCATGAGGAACATCCTTTTGCACGTTCTGGCAGGCTGGACAGCGCCAACCGTCCTCCGACTTGGACGATGAGGCCCACTTTACAATGCACTGCAGATGCAAAATGTGATAACAATTGTAACAGGACCAGACAGCCTGATGGGCCTTGATGGGCTCCACGCATACTAAGCACTCCAAACGCCGTATTTCAATGTCTCGCATTAACTTTTCCCGTTGCGATAATTTTTCATTTTCAGCATAAAACTTTTTCGGTGACGCTCCGGCACCCGTGTTGTTGTTGTTGTAACCATTATTTACTAGTTTCTTTTCCGGCGTATGTAACGAACTCTCTCTGCTGCCGTCAAATGAGAATTTCTCCTCCACGCGATAGCCAACGACGCGATCACGATTACGATTCCAATCATCACGACGTTTATTACTCCGATAATTATCGTAACGTTGATGATAATCGCGTTCACGATTGTACCGGCTGCCACCATTAAAATTGCCCCTCTCACGTGCTTCGCCTCTTTCCAAATAACGATCGAATCGCTGCTCTTCACGCGAATAATCTTGAGTATTATTTATACCGACCATCATACTGCCACCATTGCGACCATTTTGTGTCTTTCTGCTATTATTATTGTTGTAATTGTTGTAGTTATAGTTGTTGTGGTTGTTGTAATTGTTGTAGTTGTTGTAATTGTTGTAGTTGCTGGTGTTTTGGTGGTTATCTCCGGCTGCACGATGATTTTCATTTTGCTTACTTTCCGCAGAATTTTGCTTTGTTGTAACAGTTGAACTCCCCCCCGCTGTTGACGTTGACGATGAATTCGAATTCGATGATGAGTCATTCAATTTTTTATTGTCTACGAAATTGCGCGAAAACCTTTCCATATTCTTTTCCAGGCGATTATACGATTTTTTCTGATGTTGATTGTAATTAAAATGATTGACACTTTTACTATTAGGTTGCGTAACGTCTCTGCCGTTATTTTTGAAAATCCGTTGGAATTGATCAATTTGCTCTTTACGCTGCTCACCACCACTATCGACATACGGACTGTATGATGCGTTTTTTTCTTTATCCTCTTGATTGATTTTCAATTTCAAACCGTCTTCATCTATTCCTTCTTTTTTATATAAATCTGTTGTATTTCCAATAATTTTTACTTGACTGTTGTTGTCATTGATTGACAGTTGATCGAAACGTGGCACAAATTCCGGTGCACCCGGTTGTAATTTTGTTGGAGTGAAATCGAAACCGGTGGCAAATGGATTAGCATAGTATGTAGTACCGTTATTGCTAAATGGTGTATACAAATTGTCATAACCATGACCGTTATTAGGGGGGTTTGCCTTATAAGTGTTGTCATCAATTTGAGTCAAATTTCCACCGCATTGTACAACATTTTGAAGGCCGTTATTTATTGGACCATACAAGCTCATGCCGTCACCAAACAAACTATTGGCAGCAGAATTTTGATTGAAAGAAAAATCAAATGGAGTATTAAGACCAGCGCCACCGCCACCGCCACCGCCGCCGCGATCACTTCCAATAGGACAGAAACGCTGCATAAATACATAAAATACAAAAATTTTGTCAATTGTCAATTTATGAAAAGAAAAATTCTCATACACATACATTCGGTTGCTGAAAGACTGAATCACCTCTCGCATTATATACATTGTGACCGCTATGATTGTTGTTGCTTTTTTGCCTTAAACAGAATAACGCCTCATCAGCTTTAGGTGAAGGATTGTGTGCAGCCTCAGGGGAAGTGGCATTCATTAGGGAAAATATGCCGCGATCATTATCACCACTGCCACCATTGCCCTCATTGCCACCACCACCACTAACACCACCAACACCAACACGAACTCCCGTAGTCCCCATTAGATTATGTTGCTCTATAAATTGATTAAAATTAACATAATTGTCATTTGTACGCCGCTTGCTTGCTAGATTAGAAAGGCCAAGGTTTGAATGAAAGTTATGGGTAGAATTGACGTCACCTCCATTACTACCTGCATCAAAAATATTACTTCCACTTAAGCCAACGTTTAGTTCCGATGTAGTAGAACCAAAGCCTGGCCATAATTTGGATAAAGGTGGCGGTGGTGGTGGTTCTTTAGAATCGGCAGCCGACATATTTGACGACGGCCTTCCAGCGAACACGTTGTCAGTGATTGCTAACAGTATTGTAATTAATTTGAACACCTTTTTACGGCCACTTTGGCCATTTCTTCTCTACTGAACAATTTTATGGCCCTTTTTTGTTTGTTTTTTCCACAGCCTTTGCAGGCGAATTTTTATTTAAAAAATAAAATAAAATATATATATTTATATGTATTATGTATATAAAATTTTCAACGTATTTAATGCTCTTCAAGCGGCCACGCTTCTGCTTTCTTTTATAAAATTGCCTAAAGTTATACTTTTCTTATATAGTGTTTGTTCTACCACTCTTTATATAATTGCTAGCAAATATACATAAAACTTGTGTTAACGTCTGCAATTTTGTTTTATTCTTTTATATATATTTTATAAAATTATGAAATTTTTTCGTGATTTGCTTTTAGTATAATGATAAGAAAATTGCTATAAAAGTGTTAGAAAGAGATATACACTTTGGAATAATGCACGCAACGAGAAATTTCCCATCAGTTTTTATAAAGAATTTCACAAAATACGGTTATTTTCTAGATTGAATCTTAAATGCGTAAGAGTGAAAGGGATAACGAATGTGCCACTTTAAAATATGCAACTCTGCATGGAAATTTACAATTAGCTAATGTTAACTGTATCAACTAAAAGAAGAGTGTAAAAGGTTTTTTGTTTTCGAGTTTTTCACTTAACAAATTTGAAATAATTAACAATATCCATTAGTGAAATTATATCATTTCAATTTTATATTTTATATTTATTATATTTAAAAATATGGCCCAAAATGCACCCTCTTCGATTGATGTTCAAGTAAGTGCAAATATTTCCACAAAAAACAAAAGAAAATGAAAATCACATTTCAAACTCCTTTAGGAAATACAATTTAAATTGCATCGCAAATTGAATGTATTTAAACCACAGGATGAAATTAAAAGTTTAGTGCATCTGTTAGCTGTAGCTCCTAGCAAAGGCTTATTGTTTGCAGCAAATCCTTATGAGTTGGAATTTAAAGGTATAAAGACTATTAATGGAAGAATTTTACAAAACCTTGTGATTTCTTCGGCTTTATTTAGTTTTCAAATTAAGCGAATTGAATACTGAGGGAAGTGAAGAAATCAAGGTACGCGCAGTACCTTTGATTTCTCAAACCTTAGCGTTGGCTTGCAGTTGTGATGGTTCCATGCTGGCGGTTAGTTATGTATTTAATAAAACCGGATTCTTGCAAATATTTCAAGTGGATAGTTTCCTCAGTCCAGTTAGTATCTCAATTTTTTTCCTTTCTTTTCGTAAACATTATAATTGACAAAAGTTGACTGATGACTGTTTATGTACGTACATTTATTTAGGATGTGAATGCGTTATATACTATGCCCATAGCTCCCGAATATAATGTGTATACATCGCAGTTACTATGGAATCCGGTCATATCAAATAATTTGGCTTTAATACCAACTGATGGTTCTGTGGGTATGTTTGTGTTAAATGCGGGCGGCCAATATGACAAAATTACCCTCAATAAAGAGCATCAAGTGAAATGCGGTTGCTGGTCTCCCAAGGGTAAACAAATTGTATTGGGCTTGGGTACAGGCAATCTGCAACAATTTAAACCGAATTTAACGCCGGCCCGGATTATTCATTCTCCAGTTGGTCTGCAGCAACAGCCATACGACATAATAGCCGTGCATTGGTTGTCCACTTTTCAGTTTGCTGCCATTTTAGTCTCGAAAAACAATGAGACTTTACCCTGCTTATACATTGTTAATGCTCCAAAAACTGGACAACCGATTTTCATTAACTATTACGACATATGCTATAGTGGGCCCGGACCACGTCAACAACAATTTACTTTCACGCATATATTGTCATGGAATTTATTGTTGGTTACTTCGGCTAATGGTGTGGAGGTGGGCGTTTTGGGTACCAAAGAAACTGGCGAAAATCCCACCTGGCTACAGTATACGTTATTGGATGAGGCACGCATCGAAATGCCTTTAACGGATGCTAAAGATGAAACGTATCCAATGGGTTTTGCATTGGACACCTCTTGCTCGCATCAATTGATTTTGGGTGAAAAGAAATTACCCGTTATGCCAATTATCCATGTGCTCACCACATATGGTCAATTGATTTCATTTAATTTCCTTAACTTAATGAGTGGAGCACAAAATATATGTTCACCGCCACCTCCTATAATGGATGTATCGGGACAATTTATGAATTTGGCCCCAGCTACCAGTGGAGAAGTGGTTGCAAGTGTTGCAGGAAATCTTACAGCTGTTAGTACGGCCAGCCATCAAGGGGGTGCCGGCCTTAAGGATGCAACATTTACGATGCATTCATCCAATATGGTAACATCCACGCCTGCACCGGTAGTACTTATTGTTTTATTAATCTCCCATTACATTCGATTTTATTTTTATATTTTTTGCTTCGTATCCAAATCTGAACCAACGTATATCCATGCAAAAATTAAATGTAAAGCTAAGTAAACAATCATGACACATTTTTATTGTTGTGGCAAAAAGAGGCGGCAGTCATGTAACAGACACGCCCACAAATTTTTTAATACCTCTTTGGCGCAAATATTCCGTTTTAAAAAGGTGTAATTATAATATGCCTTCCACGCCGACAATTTGTATATGCATCACATGTCCACACCTCTTTCAAATACGGCCGTTATTTACATGAGTTTTTACACTTTCGTTAAATAATTTATTTTGTAGTGTCTGACATCCTTGCAGCAGGTTAACGGAAACCAATTAACTGTTATATTTTCTTTCAATTTAGAAAGAGAAAAATAATGCGTTATTTAACAACAACAACAACACAGCTAATATGCCTGTAAAACCTTCAGTAGCCGCAACAGCAGTAACTGAAACAACAACAACAACATCAACAATATTTAATATGCCAGGCAACACTGCATTAACAGTCCCATCAAAACCAACCGGCTTTGCATCAAAATCAGCCACAACAGCGAATATCTTTTCCGAAAATGCTTCCAATAGTAATACACTGAATATAGGTAAACATATGAAACGAGCACAGAAACACATTAACGTCATTGCCATTTATACTTAAATTTCTATACTTTTGACAGCAAAATCATTGGCAGTCGCAACTAGTAGTATAGGTGTTGCCGATAGTAAGCCCTTGTACACTGTACCATCAACTTATATGCCACCGACGCCTCCATTAACACGCGACCAACAACATAAAGTGTCCACCACTGAAGCTGAAACGGGTAATGTACAAATGGCGGCCGATCAAACACCATTGGATGCGTGCCAAGTCGATGAAATCGTGAAGCGTATGTTAAAACTGCAAATTGAAGCTTTTGACAGGGAATTGAAACAATTAAGAAATCAATCTGACACCATGATAAATGATGTAAGTTTTTCTTGCTTGTTTTTTTTTCTTTCATTGGAAAAAAAATGAAATTTGAAACTTAAGAAAAATAATTACTTGTTTCTGTATTTCTTTCTTTTAGCTGGGTAATCGGGATGAAGTGAAAGGGTGCACCAAACAATTGAACGATTTACATGAAATCATTGATCAAGCGAATGATCATGAATTTGAGACCGACTTACAAGTATTGCGCGCTTCTATGGATGAGGCATATATTATAATGCGAGAATGTCGCACCAAATTGGAAATCCACGAAAATGCCGAGTAAGGTTTTTCCATACTTTTACGATTCTCAACAAACAAACAAAAAAGACATTTGGTGCTAATTATCGTTTCAGTTATGTACGCTTGAAGTGTACACCGCACAGTGATGCAGCTAATCGTCGTCAACTGGACAAGTTGCGCACCTACTTGTTGGCCAATGAGAATGATTTTAAGCAATTGCACGAAATATTGGAGCAACAATGGTGTGAATATCAGGATGTGGTCCGACGTAATAGTAAACATGAAATGCACATGCCATGCCTGGACGGAGTGTATCAGAAAATGTCCAAAATCAAGAATCTGTTGACACTGCACCGGCAAAAGTTACAGTATATAAAAAATAAATTGAAGGCGTCTAGAATTTTGTACAAGCCTCCCCACCAACCGAACATGAATAGAAAGGCGGCGAACGCACTGGTGAGGGGTGCTAACAAGTAAGTAGTAAACACGTTGTTGTTACGTTATATGTTGTATGAAGGAAGAGAAGAGGAAGACAAATTTAATTTCAAATGTCTGTCGTTCTGTCTTTCTTTATGCGTTTGAATGCGTTTGAATGCTTTTTCTGATATCCCCGCTAATATCAGAAACCTTATCAATATATTATTAAACGTTCGCTATTTGTAGAAAGATGGAAACATTAACTGATTCAATGTTATCCATGAGCCTGACACAAATGGTGACTCAGTCACGTGCCCAATTGACAACAAAAAAACTTCAAGCAATACATAATTTTACTAAACAACAAAAAGAAATCAATGTCATACGACCCAAACGTCCAGATCGTGTTGGCTTAAAATCTGAAGTTATACTGGAAATAAAATTGCAAACGAATCGAAAACAGAAACCAGTGAAAGTGAAAAGAGGGGACACCAACAAAATGGAATTAAATTCACAACAACAACAACTGCAGCAAGAGCAACAACTGCAGCAACAAACACAACAACAACAGCACGTAAGCGTGAAGCCACATAGCAAGCTTTCCGCCCATTCCAGTAATTTAACTAAACCGCAAGCCTCGAAACCGATACCGACAACCATGAGTGCAAACATGTTCAATACACCCTCCGTGGCATCGTCCGCTTATACAAATTTAAATATAAGCAGCAGCAGTTCGTTCGTAAAAACCAGTAGTGGTGCTATGAACGATCAAACCCTCATCAAACCGCCATTGGCTAATACTACACTCTTTGCTGGCTTTACAACTGGCGGTAGTGCGACTTTTAATTTTTCGCAACAACCAAACAAATCAAATAAAGATGCAGCACCCACACCGGTCTCCTTCAATGCCAAAGTGCTGCAAAGTAATGAAATGAAAATATCAGCAACAGCAACAACATCAGCATTAACAAAAACAACCACTAATCAGAACGTTACCAACAAAATGAATGGTGGCACAGCCAATATGAAGCAGCAGCCGCAAGAGTCTAACCAACCAATGATATTTACTAAGACGGCCACTACACATTCTTTGGGCGGTAGTGCAGCGGCAACCACCACCCCTTTGGCGAGCTTTCAATTGAGCAAATCAACCCCCTGTGCCACACTGGCACCAGCAGCAGCTTCAACTGTGGCGGCTTTCAATTTCAATGGCTCCTCCAACCGTAATGCGGACTCTTCTGCAGTTGTATCCCCCTCTAATTCCTTTACTGACTTTCTTCATATAGGTTCTAAACAGGCAGGGGTCGACCCTAAATCTAAGGCGACAACATCTCTGTCAAATTTTGCACCCTCACCCTCTGCCACATTTGGCAACGTAGCAAATGGTAGTAAGGGTGGCGGCGGCCCAATGAGCAGGTATTCTATTTATTTATACACCCACGCAATGATTAAAGCATGTGTACGTTCTCTATTGTAGTTTCTTTGCTCTCGCGTCATCTACGGCCAACGCTCAAAGTAAAACCGCTGCAAATGCCACCACCACCATGTCCACAAAAACTACATTGAAACCGATTGATTTGACATCCTCGATTGACTTTTCCGGGGCTGAGATTGAGTTGGGCCCCTTGACCATATGTAAGCCCACAACTAAGGAGAATGACGGAAACGCCAAATCTGTTAAATCGACCACAGCTCCGACAACCATGTCAACTGCTGCCGTGCCATCCCCATTCTCCTTTATAAATGCTGCTGCTGAAGACAGCGGCCAGGGCAAAAGTGTTTTCGGTGCAAGCATCAATAGCACTGCTGGTACACCAGCAAGTAGTGCGTTCAGTTTTTCAATTGCTGCCGCCGGAGCAAATAGCATGACTGCTACAAAAACTACAGCCTCTATTACTAAAAGCACAGCAGCACCAGCACCGCTCTCGACAGCCACCACTGCGACTAGTGTTTTCAATTCAGTAACCACCACAGCCTCGGTGGCTCCAATGTTTGGTGCGTTGAATTTGGCAACGGCTGCCACGGGCAGTGTTGTTAATACCACTCCTACTACTACCGCTCCATCGGGAAATATATTTGGGGGAGCTTCTAATATTTTTAGTACAACAACCACCAAAACGACGACAGCAACAACATCAACGTTCGCACAGAGCACGAACATATTTGGTGGAGGGGGTAGTGGTGGCACAACGGTTCCAACAACTTCGGCAAACATCTTTAAAGGCATACCCAAGCCAGATCAATCTATTTTTGGCGGCGGCGTCAGCGGCGGTAGTGATTGTGTGGCCAATACAGCTCCGGCAAGCAATGCAGCCAATGTCCCTTCTGGATTATTTGCAGCCGCTGCTGTCTCAACTAAACCGTTAACTAATGCCGGAGAAAATATATTCGGTGGCGATAGCGGTGGCGGCGGTAATGTCGCATTTAATTCGCCTTTAGGTACCGGAGGTGGTTCAATATTTGGCGGCTCCAATAGCACACCAGCTACAGCTGGTCCATTTGTTAGTGCTGCTGGAGGATCTCTGTTCGGTAATCAGGCCAAGTCCCCCACAGAGAGTGGTAATATTTTTAATTCAGCTACTCAACCGCAACAGCAAGCCAACGCCCCCGGTGGCGGTTCTCTTTTTGGTAAAAGCACGTTTGGACAGAGTACAAATGCCAATGTATTCGGTGGTCAAGCACAAGCATCGGCAGCTACTGGTGGTGGCTTTGGTGCTGGGGCAGCTTCATCTATATTTGGAGGAGGCGTTGGTGGGGGATCGGCTGTTTCGGGCGGTTCGTTGTTTGGTGGCTCAGCAACACCACCAGCATTTGGCAGTACGGCGTCCAGTTTTGGTAGTTTCTCGCAACCAACCGCCAGCACTTCCGCTTTCGGTTCTCCAACGGGTTTTGCCCAAGGTGGCACCACCTCAGTGCAACAAAGCGGTTTCGGTTCGCCAACGCAACAGCCGTCGTCTGCCTTCGCCAAGCCGGTATTTGGTGGGCCACCAACATTCGGCAATCCGACGCCAGCCTTCGGTGCCCAAGCCACTTTTGGCGGTGCTCCTACATTTGGTAGTCCCAAAGGCTTCGGTTCGTTTGCGGCATCAACTGGCTCAGCAACGTCACCGGTCGGTGCTGCTGCTGCTGCCGTCGGGGATGGAGGATTGGGTTTCGGTGGTACAGCGTCAGCGCCTACCAAGGGTAATATTTTCGAAACGCTGGGTTCATCCGATTCTGGCATATCATTTGGAAATTTGGCGCAAACCACACAACAGCCGGCCCCACCCAAACCAACATTTGGTGGGTAAGTAACAGTACATGAAATTCACCTGAATTGAAAATTTTAAAATTTTTTTCCATTTTCTTTTTTTTCAGATCATCCTTTATGAACTACCGTTCTTAAATGGGGAGTGAGCGCTATCTCTGTGTCGATGTAATGGATGCATAACAGCACAAAATTGATGAAAAATGTTTTCTCTAAACCTAAATTGAATGTGCTGAAGGATTTTATAGAAATACACACATATTTGTACAAATATGAAAATAAAAATGCTTGGTTTTTTTTATTATAAAATAAACATAAAAAGGGGGGGGGGGGGGGGGTTATAATGGAAACGAATGATGGGAAGAGGCGGGCAGACAAACAATTGTCATTGAATGGCGGCCACGTGTAAAATTGTTCGTTTTTGTTACTTTTTGTTCCGTTTACCCAAAGTCATGGTCTGCTGCTGAGCGTTGCTGTACTGCAGTCTGTGATTCGTGAACTCCAAATGCTCCTCCTCCAACTTGAGGCGCATTTCCTCCAATTTGCGCTTCTGCTCGGCATGTTCCTTACGCAGCTTATCAAATTTTGCGTGCAACTCGCGTTCGTTCTCTTTCAGTTCGTTCTCCTTGACCTTGACACGCTGCACAAACATTTGGCGCACCTCCTCTTCTTTGGCCTGCAACTCGGCAAAGTGATTGGAGCGTTTGGACTCGAAAACCTGTTGGAACGATACCGGCTTATTGTCCATGTCCACATCACAGAATCCCATGCCTTGCAGCCGTTTCTGTCTGTACAGCTCGTAATGACGATGGTGCGTTTGTTCGCGCAAATCCTCCATGTTGGTGCGTATCAACATTTCCCGCAATTTGACAAAGTCACAGTGGCTCTCGTTATCCACCTGAACCGTGCCCCACGGATACTGACGGGCGCGCATTTGCTTATTGCCGACCCGTATAAATTCGGTACTGCCCACCACTGCAAACGGTATGTGAGCATTCATCGTTTCATTTGCATCCGCCACAGTTTCGTCATCGGTGGGGAATTTGTATATGTTGACCTTATTCTCGGTCAGTTCACGCATTACGTTGGCTTTGAAACGTTGCAGGTCCTGCTTGGTCACCGTATCCGCCTTGGCTATTATGGGTATAATGTTAACCTTGGTGTCCAGCTCCTTCATACACAACAAATCCAATGTTTTGAGGCCATGACCGGTGGGACAGATGAAATACAAACAAGCATGAATGCGGCTGTCGTGAAAGTCCTTTAAGGCACGTTTGATTTTCAGCTCCTCCTGCAAGTACGACTCGAACTGCACGTCAATGTAGTCGACGATGGCTTTAAACGAATCGGTCTTATTTATTTGATCGCCAAATCCTATCGTGTCGCATATGGTCAGTTTTAAGCGTACGTTGCTCTCTTGCAAGTCGTACGTGTGAGCTTTCAATTTGACATTTGACAGCGTGTGGGGACTGGGTGTGGACTCGAAGCTGGTATTGAACAGAGTGTCCATTAAGGTGGACTTGCCCAGGCCCGTCTCGCCAATGCACATCACATTGAACACGAACCCCTTCTGTACGCTCTCATTCACCAGCTGGTGCGGCAAACTGTCAAACCCCACATGACCCGTTGGTTTCAGTAAACGAAAATTTTCAATTATTTCAGGCACATTTATATCCAATGACATCTTTTCCGGCCACAAAAACTGCTTTTTTTTTGTTGTGATTTAAAATAAATTGTTTGGGTGGGCAAAAATTAAAATGAAGTGAAATTAACTAGAAGAAGAGGCAGCAAAACGAAATGAGCTGAAAAGCATAAAAGCGTCCTCTTGTATACTCACCACCACAACACACCACAACTCCTCCTTTATGCGCTCTCTTGATCGGTATAAAATTTTTGAACCGATCGGTTCCATAGTTGAAGTGCCCACAGGCAAGGAAAATGGGAAAATGGCCAACTCAAATATGGGCGTGATCAACCACTTGGTAGGGCGTATTTTGAATTTTTCTCCCATTTTTTTTCATCGATCTTCTTGCTTTGTAAACCACATCACTCGGGATTTAAAAATTTCAATCCATTCAAAATAATTGTTATCTCCGTTCTTAAGATTCCATCGATTAATTTATTTCCCATCTCTGCTGTATTAGCATTTATAGCGTATTTACTGTAAATGTTTGAGAGAGATTTTGTAGAAAAAAAAACAAGTCGTGTCTCTGCCGCCTGGTATTGATTGCTCTCAAGCAAAGATCACCACCATCTTATTATATGGTGGCAGCGCATAAAAAACATGATTTACATAAATTTCAATGCTCTTGCTAAAAATGTGTATGCAGACAACCAACACAAACCAACAACGAGCTGGCGTACGTACCACCTTAAAGATGGCTCTGAGTAGTTGTACACACAGTTATGTTGGTGTTACTGTGTTGGTATACAATTGGCGTTCTTTCAAATACCAAAACTGAGTAATAGATCTTTACTCTCTACTTGACTGGCTAGCTCCGCCTTTGCGTTTAGTTCATCAAGCATCGTGTTTGTAAAAATATTTCCTCTAACCGCTTAGCTTTCCATTCATCTGCATCCAATTTTCCAACGATAAAAAAGATAATGTTTAAATGTTTAACAAACGACAAGTATTTGGTCATGTTTTAGCTGCCTTTCTAACCATTTCAATTAAATGTTTGCCATTTCTTATCGCAGAATGCTCACCACGCCAAGGTTGAGCTTCACAGAGATGGCTACAAAAATGCTGTCAATTGCACAGCCGCTAAGTAACTGTTACAAAAAGTGTTTACGCAACAATTGATATGATTGTTATACACGTACTGTGCACTGTTCGACTAGTCCCCGTCATCATCATCGTCATTATGGTCTCTGGCATAGTTTTACAAAAATACAAAGTATTTGTAGTATGTGGCTGAGATGTTAGGCAAGTTAAAACGTGAAATTAAAACATATCTTGGAATTCTTATCATACATACATACGCACAATTGTGCTATATTTGTGGTTGCAACTATGCACATTTAACGCGGGTCCTCCATCCATTAGATACCAGGATTCATGCGAAGGCAATTTCCTAATAACTAACTAATGTAAAAAAGAACGATTCATTTTTAAAATACACACAAACACGCACACACATACACACATACACACATACTCAACAAAACGATCAATATCAGTGATTTTCAATTGTTGGATTTTTAGATTTTTAATTTGCACACGATAGGAAATCTTAACAAATATAATGCGCGAACTGTAAAATAATAACGATTAAAAGATCGAAAAAAAAGTTTTTTTTTGATCACTATAAAATTATATCGATAAAATCTAAATTTAAAGGACTTTGTTCAGATGTATTTACTTTGAAATTGGCATGCCCACATCTGATCACACCCTTATTTAAGTGGGCGTATTGTGTAATTTTTATTATAAGCGAAATACATTAAACGCGCATATTTTGTACGTACGTCCAGCAAATTTGAAAAGTGGTACCAACAGCCAATAGGTTCAATACTTGGCACGCCCATTTCTGGTATACAAATATAGAAGATAGACCTTGACACATGTTTAAGTGGGCATTGACATTTTCTAATTAAATTTTCTAATTAAATGATTGTAGCTGTGATTATGGTGACAGCCGCTTAAATTAATATTTCCTTTAATCGTTATTATATAATGTGATGTACATTTGTTTAAACGTTTTTCTTGAAATCATCTGGTGCCTGGTTTAATTACGTTTTTGCCTTTTATTAGTTTTTCTTTTGGTTTTTTTGTTGATTTAATTGTTTTCTACACCGCGCTTTGTACGCATGTTTATAAGTTGCAAATGTCCAGCGAAATCTACGCATTTCACATTAAACATATTGTTTTAGTATAGTTATTTTTATACCCTCCACATAAGAATAGGGGGTAAACAAACTCTGTCATTCCGTTTGCAAGAAGCAGAAGAAAACGTCAGAGACCCTACAAAAAATATATATATATATTCTTTATTCGATCTAGATGTGTATGTCCGTCAGATCGCTATTTAAAATGAGCAAAATCGGGGAAAGCCACGCCCACATTCAACAAAAATCTATGTATCTCTCACAAAAATTGAGCTATGAAGTATAAATTTGGTACACATATGTATAATTATCCCTTCCATTGTGATGCAAAAAATGGACGTGATCAGAATTCAAATACGCCCACAATCGACAAAAATCTTTATATCTTTCAAAAAATTGACCTATGAACTTGAAATTTGGTACAGATTTTTATAGTTATTCCTGATATCGATCACGCCCATATCACATGGGCGTGACCCGCCCACTATTAAAAAAAACATTTTCAACCAAAAAACTCGACTTGCAAGCTCATACGTAGTGCGTACACTGCTAGACCGGGCAAAATATATATGTCTGCCACGCCCTTCATTGTAACTGTGTAGGGTATTTAAGATTTGGCCTAAGCCAAATTTACTTTTTTTACTTGTTGTAATCTGCACCAAATGTATGTACTGGTGTAGTGCACTACACTACTACACCAGTTATTGAAAGCTAGCGTCACTCGTACTGTAGAGGTGGACATAATTATAAAGGATTATCATTATATATGATTATAAAAAAATTGTTTTAGTTGAAATATTTTCTAAATTATTGTTGATAAAAAAAATTAGTTAATTGTACACATGTACGTTTATATTCACTACGGTGGCAAAAATTTGAGTTTAGTTATTTGAGCCGTTTAGTTTGAAAGTGGTTCAAGCCTAATATTCTAAAAAAAAAAAAAAAAAAAAATTGAGAAAATGGTAATTTGATTTAAGTACTTTGATAGTCATTAGAAGGGGGCAGCAATACATGTACACATATATGATGCACCTCTACCATGATTAAAATTTGTGCACAGATTTGATCTAATCTGGAAATTTTCTAGTTAAGTTAGATTGAAATAAAATAACTTTATAAATATGGAACACTTGGCGTTTAAAATGAAAAAAAAAAAACACACACACACACACACATACATACACACATACACACATACAATCATATTCATCGTCGAGCTCAATTAACATTATCTTGCGTGCAAATCTTTTTATTTTTTTTAAATCATTTCCCTCCAAACTCATCGCAAAGTAATAAAATTAATAGAAATAAAATAAAAAACAAACAAAGAAAGTCCTTATAATCGGCTGAGATCGAACATTTAATATTATCCACATCACATTGCGCGAAAATCTAATTACAACTAAACACACAATTTGTCCCACAATTTATGTTTTGGGATTATTGGAAATGGGAGCTACAAGAGAGAGCCTTAAGAGAGATCCATAGACAGTTGATGAAAAGTAAGACATTTCTGTTCAAATGTGACCTATAGAGCCAACGCTTTAGACTATTATCTAGACTATCATGTGACTTTGTATTGTATAGGTATCCCCCGATTTACACTAAATCTCCTTTACACGTTCCTATTTTTACACGTTTTTTAAATACGGAATCGAGTTATGAAAGGGACATTATGCCGATCGGGCAGAACTCTACGAATGTGATTTAATTGAATTATTATTGAATGGTTAAATTTTTTCGAATTACACGCTGTTCGTAGGAACGCCTCTTTCGTGTAAATCGAACGATAGGGGTTGGTCGAAAATCTATTGGACTGTATATTTAACTGTATATTTATTATACAAAAATGTGTTTGTTCTTAGCACATGTTTTTGCAAGAAATTACAAAAATATGTCCATAGAATCGGTTAAAAGTCACACCCACAATCAACAAAAATCTGTTTATCCGCCACAAAAATAAAGCTATAAAGTTGAAATTTGGTATGTTTATCTATAAATATTCCATTCATTGATGTGCCAAAAAAGGGCATGCCGGATAACAGACACGCCCACAATCCACAAAAATTGACCTATGAACTTGAAATTTACTGGACAAATTTATGGTTAGCCCTTCCAATGATGTGTCAAAAATGGGCATGGTCTGATAACAGACATGCCCACAATTTACATAAAACCATATTCACCATAAAACTAGGTTTGCAAGCTGAGATGTAATGCACAAACTATTAGAGGGCGCAATATATATTTATTAGCCACGCCCACCCTTGTGGATGTGGAGGTTATTTAAGATTTGGCTTAAACCAAATTTAGTTTTCTTACTTGTTTTATTTTTAATTTTTCCAATTTGTTTTTTTCTTTACAGAGACGTAACGTGAATTGATTCCTATAATAAAATGAAATTTATTCATTATATTTTAGCAATATACTGTGCATTGCAAGTGTTAGTTGGTTGTAGGGTGTAAACACTGACTTCAACTGTTTTCTTTAAACTTCATTTAAATCATTTGCTAAACTTAAAAAACACATTAAGTGCGTGTGTGTGTTCTGTATTATGATGATGAGGTGCTGTGTGTGCGTGTATGTATTTTGCGCTTGCATGCTTGTTTTTTTCAGTTTACACAACATAACATAACATAACACATACATTTGGCCCCCATTAAATATCTTCTCGTTTTAGAAATTTCACAAAATTTCTCTAAAATGTACTTTTCTCCGCACAGCGTTTTGTATAATGTATGTTAATTCATTGCTATTGTTGTTGCTATTATTATCTGTAGTTTATTTTTAATTATCTTTACGAGTGATGACCTAAAATGACCTACAAAACACAACGATATGTGTGTGTGTATGTACACGAAGATGCTCAAATTCAATTCTTTATTTTATTGTTCACTTTTTTTGTTTTTTTGTTTTGTTGTTTTATTTTCTTCACCTGTTTCTCAGAGATAACAAAGATTGTAAAATTTAAAATTTAATTTGAATTGTTTTAACGAACAATATATTTCGTGTGATGGTATGTGTAATAGCAGGGGAATTACCATGAAAATATAAAAATGTCTTCAAAGCAGTATATATGTATATGTGTGTGTGTATGTATGTATGTGTTCGGGCAATTATTGCTTCCCGCTGCTGGTAACTCTAGGTAGGGATCCGCTTGTTCTTTATTCCCATTATTCTTACGGATGTTCAAAGTGTAAGTGTGTTCTTAATGGCTGTTAATTAAAAAATTAATTATCCAAACTTGTATTCATTCAAATATATATATATTTTTTTTTTGCTGTAGGTGGAAAGCATCGAGAGCCGGAAGTGATGGACTCTGATCCACTAAAACCACCTTTGCATCAAATCCCGCCCTACAGTACCTCCGTGAGGTATTTCATCACTAGGAGGAAGACCTTTGAATCGACCTATTAGACCAAACAATTGGTAAAAACATTGTAGAAAAGAACTCTGTCATGATTAGTGAAATAAAAAGCATGATAAAGAAAGCAAATGAAGATCATCATAAATTAACGTATGCAGAACAAATGAAAGATACAAAGGTGATGCCAAATATATCAAATTTAGTAAAACGAGTACCAATTATTATAAAACCAAAGGAAGAACAGAATGTAAATACAATTAAGGAAGAGCTAAATAAAATAAATCCTGTAGATTTGAAAATAACAGGTATCGAAACTAAGAGAAACGGAACGATTATAATATAAAGTGAGAGTGAAGAAGAAAGAGGAAAGACTCGAATAATAAGTGGTTCAATTATGAATTGCGTTTAATGAAACGAGATGAAATAGATAAGTACAATATTGCAAAACTTGTGAATACGTCGTAAGCTTGGAAAAACTACAAAAAATTAGAATTCATATAAAGTAAGAATTGCAAAAAATGCAGCACATCAGAAAGAAATGTGGAGACCCATAAAACATCTGGTTTTTAAAAAGAACAAAGAGGAAATTAATTCTGTATTGTTTAACCAAACAGGGTCTAGTAATAAGATAGAGATAGCTAACAAATTTAGCACTTATTTCGTAAGTAGTATCAAGCACATTAGAGAATCAATTGAGTTTGTGCAATATACAAATATAAGTTTCGTAACAACGTAAGTTTCGGAACTGAAAAACATTGTAATAAATTAAAGAGTAAATCGGACTATAAAGGTATATCGACCAGAATCTTAATAGATAATTGGCGATCGATCGGCATAATAATGCTGAAAATAATAAATAAACAAATTGAAACTGGAATTTTTCCAGAAAGCCGGAAAGAAACTATGATAACCCCTATTGCCAAAGTTCCAAAAGCAAATAAATATGAAGAATATCGACCAATAAATACGTTAAAAACATGTGAAAAAATCTTAGAGGAAGTTGTAAAACTCAGTTATGCTGCATTGAACAAATGGAATATTGTCTAAATATCAATTTGGTTTTAGAAAAAAACACTCATGTGAAACAGCGTTAGTTTATATAATAAGCCGATGGAAAAATCGAGAAAGAAGTAATAAAATGGTGGCGATGTTCTTAGATTTTAACGTGCATTTGAAACAGTAGACAGAAACGTAATGGTTCAAAAATTAAGAATCTATAATATATTAGGAGTTGAACTAAAGTGGTTGCAATCGTACTTGGAAAACAGAACACAGCGTGTAAAAGTCAAGGATACTATTTCGCCACCATTGGTAAATGATTATGGAGTACCTCAGGGATCTACTTTGGGTCCGTTGCTGTTCGCATTATATATAAATGATAAGCCAAATGTATTAGAGAAATGTGCAATAGCCTTATATGCGGATGGTACGTTAATATATACGGAAGCAAGTTCGGGAAAATTATGTATTGAAAGCATGAAATATGACACTGACAAAGTAAACACTTGGTTAAAAATGAACAAGCTGAACTTAAATGAAAGTAAAACAAAAATTATGGAAATAAATATGTCAAGCAATGAAATGTATAAAATAAATGATAAAAATATTGAAAAAATTGACAGTGTAGAGTACCTCGGCTTTGTAATCGACACCACGTTAAAATCAAAAGAACATGTAAACTACATATGTAAAAAGATGGGTAAAAAGATTGGCGTATTCACAAGATTAAGAAGTAAAGTATCTCTATTAACAGCAATAAAAATTTACAATACAATGACAAAACCACACTTTGAGTTTGGATCCACAATATTATACACGTGTTGTGCAGATGAGCAGTTAAAAAGACTGCAGGGCTTGCAAAATAAGGCTACAACAAGCGTAATGCTCAACACTTTAAAATGGCTTAGTATAAAGCAAACGCTTCAACTCAATACTTTCCTGTTTATAAAAAATATTGTAAGAGGAGAAGCACCTGATTATTTATGCAGCAAGTTAAATTATGTCGGAAAAGTTCTGCCATATACTTTAGGAAATATCGGTGATTTCCGTTTAGAAAGAGCGAACACTACACATCAACAACGTTCACTGTCTTACAAAGGATTGCACATGTACAATACATTTCCATATGTACTAAGAAATGAAAATAACATGAATGTCTGTAAAAGGGGTTTATAGGATTTATAAAAAAATGAACTATAAAAAAAATGTACATATACGTTGTGGGGTCTCTGTGTGTTGCAAGCGGAATAACAAACTTAATGTACACCCCATCTTATATGTGGAAGATATCCACATACCAATCCAAGTAGACGACATTTGGTAAAATAAAATAAAATAAAATAAAAGAAAAGAAAATGTTGTCAATTAATTGAATTCTTCTTCTAAATACTTATGTAATCAGCGTACAACAGCGGCAACATTCCCACACTATTGTTGAAGAGGTGTTTGTATAAATGTAATTAAATAAAACCCGATATACCGCCTGACAACACTTACATGCTTACAACCGTTCAAGCAAAAAACCCGCAGAGGATAACAACACGTAACAATATATAAATAATAAGTCCGTATAATAGGGTACGTTACCCATTACATCACATAAAACATTTATACATACATACATACATACATACATACATGATGGTCATCCTCGTCAACTCACTTTCTGTACGTTGAAAATTGTTAACAATTTTGATGAAAATAATTACGACAATAACAAAAAACACACAACATTTGCTTTTGTTACAACAACAACCGGGCAACTTGGAGACGTAACGTATATAAGAATGTAGCTTTTTTTCACTTTTTATTAATATTTAGTAAACATATGTTGCTGCTGTTGCTGCTGTTGCTGCTGTTGCTGCTGTTGCTGCTGATAGAAATCATAAATCCTTAAAAAAAATCATAATATTCTGTCAATTTTCTTAAAATGTCAATTAAAAGTTGTTCAAAAGCAAACACAATGTCATGAAAAAAGGAGATGTGACAACAGGAAAATATTAAAACTACAACGGCAACAATAACAACAACATATTATATGAATTATAAAAAGGCAGCTTACGAAGAAGTGTTTAGAGTGCTTCCACATAATGAATGAATGAATGAATGATGCTGAAGAAGAAATGTTGTTTTTGTTATTGTTGTTGTGGCTCTTATTATTGTATGCAAGTTATCGTGTAATCTGTGGTATATTCATTTTATCACAATGTTTGACGATAAAATCGATCATTTGTAAAAAAGACAAGCTACTGTACTGATGTACTGATAAACGAATTGTGAAAAATCGAGGTCATCCAACAACATCTTTAATAGGCAATTTTCCTTGAGAGAGAGAGAGAACAACAACTATTGATGATCTTTTTTCTTTTCATGTGGAACAAGAAGATTAAAATCCATGCTGAGACCATGCCCACAATTTATAATATAATTTAATGGTCAAATCGTTAAACCACTTTTTAATACACTCATTTGGGTTTTGTGCAAAAATTTTTTAGCTCCTTCTTTTGTTACTGTTGTGTAGTTTTGCACCAACAACAAAGATATTTACCTGAACATAAATACTTTGTGACAGCAACATGTTCATAAATTTATTGACAATTTATAAAGCGTTTGACAGTCAATTGACAGTTAATTGACAAGTGACAAACCAAACAATAACAATAACGTAAAACAAATTACGCACGTGACGCCTTAAAGCTTTACGTCTGATATAAAAACGGAAAATGCAACAAAGCCCATAAAAAGGCAAAAAATAAATTCGCTTAAGAACTCGTGGTAGTCTCTTCTTACTGCTCTTCTTCTTATTAAATCAATTCATCATTCCACACTCTCTATGTTAACTGTTACAATGTTGATTGAAGGTTTTTATCAGTTGGTTGGTTTAGGCAGGCTTAGTTAGGTAGGCAGGCTTGCGCGTAGATTTGCTTCGAAAAAACAATCAAGTCTTCAAGTTACGTTTTATAGCGTAGCATGTTCTCTTAAAGTAGTTTTTAACAACAACAACAACAACAACAACAATATACGCTCACTACGCACATACCGACAAATCGAAATAAACGGCTTGTTAGTAGTGGTGTGTTAAGGCGTCTTGTAATGTCTTGTTAGAGTCGTGTGCGAAGTTAGTAAATTTAACCGATTGCTCCTATTGATTGTGTTTTTTCTTATTTATTACATTTGTTGGTTATATGCGTTGATTGACTGCGCCAACTTAAGTATTTTCCTTAATTGGCTTAATCATTTAAAGCATTTTCAACCGATCGATTGTATGTGCGGTGTCACATATTAACGTCCAGTAGCCTTTCGAGGTGTTATTTGTTAAGTTTAACTAATAATCAATTATTTCAGATTTCAAAGTGAACAAACGATCAAACGAACAACAACAACAACAACAAATCAGACACATTATTATTATTAAATTATTGATTAATTAAATAAAAATACGAAAAAAATCATTGTAATTTTTTTCCACCTCAATTTTGGACTAAGAAGAAGTAAATTTTTATACTCTCCACATAAGATAATAAGTATACTAGGTTTGTCATTGCATTTGCTACACCCAGACTATGTCATCAAAAATCCTAGAAAGTAAATATATTTTCAATCAGCATCAAAAACTGAGTCAACCTAGACATGTATGTCCGTATGTCCGAGTGCCCATCTGTTGTTGCATTGTCACGGTTGTAAATTTTAATAAATTGAAGCAAAATTTTGATTTTTGCACGTAAATCTTTATTTAAAATGGGCCAAATTGGTCAAGAGCCACGCCCACAATCGACAAAAATCTATATATCTACCATAAAAATTGACCTAAGAACTTGAAATTTGGTTTGCATATCTATAATTATCTCATTTATCGATGTGCCAAAAATGGGCATGGTCTGGATAACAAACACGCCATACTATACTCAGTATAAAACGCGACTTGCAAGCTGATATGTAATATTTTTTGTGTACACTATTAGAGGATGTAATCATATACTTATATAGATATGGATGATATTTAAGATATGGCTTAAGTTTTCTCACTTGTTGGATTTAACATGAACACTGGAAAAGTATGCAACGTTTACTGAGGTTACATTTCAAACCCCTCAATCAATAGGAAGGACTGTTGTATGTTTATGATTTCGGAAAAATTATAAGAAGGTTTTTTTTTTGCAAATTTAAATATAATAAATTTATTCCACAATAAATCTACTTAAACACCAGTACTTGCTAGCAAGAAACTAAATGAAAATCAACGTTAATTGTATCACAGTAAGAAAATGAAATAACAATAATAGTAAACATGATAATAATTGTAACGACACTTAAAAAAGTATTTCAACACAAGAATTCTCAGTAAAGGCTGATGGAAAAAAATAAAAATAAAAATAAAAATATAAATAAAAGCATCACTTGTAACTTATAAAACTTATACACACAATACATATGTATATGTGTGTGTTTACAATTACGTTTGCCTTCCATCCTAGTAATTACAGCTTAAATGCCATTCAATGCCGGCTAAATGATTTAAACAATTAAACGACGATTTAAAACGGTCGCAATGTGGATAACAAAGGCTGTTGGGAAGGCGGAAATGGTATAGATGTTGAAAAAGTTGAGGCTGACGGCGAAACTGAAGCGATTGTGTTTAACATCCGAATACCGGCCGTTAATGTCGTCGTTGGAATGTTGTTGTTGTTGCTACCACCACCGTTATTGTTGCTCTGGAAAAGACTATTAATTGCTGTGGTGGTGACCGCTAAACCAGGTACTGTTACGTTGGATGGTTGCACCATCGTCAAATTACCGCTAATGATCATTGATGGCGATTGTGTTGCTGACGTTGCTGAACTATTACTAAATGAAGTAAATAAGGTACCTTTTGCTGCTGTTGCTGCTGCTGCCATTGCCTCTACTGCTGGCGTTGCTATGCTCACCGCCGGATATGTTAACTGTAATCGTCGATATTGACATTTCTTGGCATGCGTCCGCATATTACTCGATTGGGTAAAAGCCTGATGACAATTGGGATGCGGGCACACATACGGCTTGCAACCCGTATGATAGTTCAGATGCGTTTTCAAGTGATGCTTCTTGGTGAACGCCTTCGGGCAAATCGGACAATTGAACGGTTTAATACCCGAATGCAAACGATGATGCAGCGTCATGTTACTGCGATCGGCAAATGATTTCCCGCATACCGAACATTGATACGGCTTCTCGCCACTGTGCGTACGCATGTGCTGTTTCAATAGCATTTTACGGGAGAAGCGTTTACCGCACTCGACGCACTTGTGCGGCTTAACGCCGGTGTGAATCCGTACATGCATATTGAAGGCTACACGTTGATTGAATGATTTGGGACAATACGGACATTGATATTCTTTCTTGTTGCGATGTATTTTCATGTGACTGCTAAGGTAACCTTTATCATTAAATGTTTTACGGCATTCCGGGCATTCGGCAGCAAATTCTTTGGTACCCCGATGCACGGATAAATGATATTTATAGTTGCGTAATTGGGAGAATCCTTTGCCACAATCTGAACATTCGTAACGTGGTGATTTGTGGGTCTTTTCGTGGGCCTATAAACAAAATTAAGGTGAAAATATTTTTATGTTGGTTTAACAACAATAAAGAATATGGGATGTAGTTGTGGGTTCTTTGAGGAGGGCTTCTTGAAACCTTTTCTTCATCTCCCCGGACACTGGGCACTACTGAGAATCGACTTTGACCAATTTCAATACCAACCAGCCTACAAAGACTATCAACACTGCTGCCAAATATGAAGAAGTTTTTTTTTAATTTGTTGTGACATGAAGGTGGACAGAAAGGTCGATTTCTAATTCGGAGCTGATTCAAACCATACAAACGAATGCCTACGAAAACAAACTCAGAGCGCCACATTACTTGCAAAGTCTATAAAGATGGCATCATAAAGGTCTGACTGTCCTTCATTCAGACCGAAGAAAAGTGTATATGTGGTGTGTCCGAAAAGGTACGCGCGGAACAATTCTGCCAGCCACTGCAACAACTAAAAATGTCAGATGGCAGGTTAGGAATTATTTAAAACATTTCCTAATCAAAGTCGGTTGTTTCCAACCCCAATTCGCATCAAAGCGTTAACCCATCCAAAGGTAAGAAAATTAATCTAAAAGATGAGATTGGTTTGCCCTACTCACCTGTAGAGTTTGTGAACATCCGAATACTTTCTCGCAAATGCAACATTTATAACTAATCTCTTCTGAATTCGGGGACATAGCCATTGATGGACTAAACAATATACTGCCCGCCATTTTGGTACCATTATCTAGTGGAATGTTGATTGTTGTTGTATTTAGCGCAGATATTTTACTCGTTACTGATGATGGTGAGAATAACGCCGCCGTCGCCTCCTTGCACGCTTTACTTTTGATGTGATATAAACCCGTAGCTGTACTATTAATGGCCGTGCTAGTCCGTAAAGCTATTGACGTTTTAAAGGAAACCTGTTGTTGCTGCTGCTGTTGCTGCTGTTGCTGCTGGTGTACATTCAATGAAGCAACATTTTTATAATATATATTCAAACATTCCAAGCAATCGGATCGAGTACAAGAAAATTTATTACTATTATTGATTCTACCGGACGTAGACAACAAATTCGTTTCTCGTTGTTGTGTTGGGCTTATCGCTGGAATTGGTGGTGCGATTGTTGTCCTTTGAGGGGTGGGGGGATTTATTATGTAAGGAGCAAAGTAACGTTTAGTATAATGGGAAGGGATTACTGATGGTAAACGATTATTATTATTATTGTTGTTGTGGTTAGCATTGGTATTGTAAAAGCCGGCGGCAAACATGTGTGGCAGAAATTGTGAATAAAATTTTTGAGCATTTACGGCCGCCATAGCGGCCAACACTCCGGGATATAGGCTGTCGTACGGCAAGCGTGCGGGATAATTATTGTAATTGTAATGATTGATCGGTAGTATGGCTGTTGTGGCTGTTGTGACACTGTAAGGATATTGAGATGATTTATTTGTAGATAAATCCAAAATATCTGAAGTGTTTAAAGCTTTTTTCGCTAACGGCTGTATAACTTGGAATTGTGAAGTTGCGCTTGTTGTTGTTGTGGTTGTCGCAGATGGTATTGTGGATGATAATTTATTGGATATTGTTGTTGTTGTTCTTGCTGTTGTTGTTGGTATTATTATTTCAAAGGGAGATGAATTTTTTGATTTTTTCATTTCAATATTCTGTGCGGGTATGGTGGCGTCTGCTGTCTTGGTTTCACCCAAAATTCTTTGTATACTAAAGTCCGTTACATGAGTAGCATTTGTTTCACTAGGATTCTGTTCGGTGGATTGTGGCCGGTAAGGCATGGCCATTTCTAAGCGTTGCAACAGATTATGCTTGCAACCCATTTTCAAATCATTCATTCTCAAATAAAAAAAAAAGAAAATAGTATCTGGCGCGTACGATTTTACTTTTTTTTTATGTAATTTTTTTTTAAATAGAAAAAAAATTGGTTTTTAAACGACACTCTTGTAAAATATTATATCAATCAGAAGTCACATGAAAATGCGTAACAATTCATATTTTCCTTCTACCGCGTACAGATCGTTTAGTAAACTTACAGCACAAGCTGTTACCTGACTGACATTGCGCAGAGACGGCGACTGGGTTTTAAATTTAAAACTTGAGCTCAGCTTCTCTTCTCCCACAAACGGTGCTCACACATCAAAAACAACAAATAACATCAAACACCAAACAATCTACAACAATAATAATAGCGAACGAATAATAAAAACAAACTTGTTGACGTTTAAAATAAACAAAACTACAAACAACACCGATTAGGCTTTTAATCAGGTGCCGGACAATTGCTTACACACAACACACAACATACAACATACAAGACACGCCGTGTTCATGTCTAAAGCAGTAGCATTTTAAGGCGTAGATTCATGTCATGTTCACGGTTTGTAACCAATCACAGAATAAGCAAAAGATCGTTAACGAAAAACTCTCCATTATTCTCTCGCATAGCTCAATAACAACAGTACGTAGTGGGTAGGATTTCTGTGTATTATGTGGTGTTTATCTCTCACTTCTGTTTAGTTCAGTTCAGTTCAGTTTAGTTCTCTCGAACACATTTCAAAAAGGATGCTGCTGACAATGTGATGCTACGAGGAGTGGTGTTAACTAACTATGCAGCCATAACAACATTTTCATTTCTCTTCTTCTTGTTCGCCTTGTTTGTATGTTATTTTCCGTTTTATTTATACTTTAAGTGCACACATGTATACGGTTCCGTATAGTCCACCAATTATGCTTTATGAGTAAAGATAATTCCCAACGTTTCGTTTCTCTTCCCACTTTCTTACACTCTCTCACTCTATCACTATCTTTGTCTTCTGTGTTTTATGCATTGGTATGCCATATATTATTAGCTTGTTTTTCGTTTTCTCTCGTTATGCATGTGTGGTCGGGTTTCTTCCCAGGTACAGATCATCAGATATAATCGTCAGGTTTAGTCATAATTAATTGCGTTAATAAAATGTGTGCCTAGTTAACAACGTTTTGAAGTTGTTGTTGTTGTTATTGTTGTTGTTGTTGTTGTTTATAATTATAAACATTATACTCTACAGTAGATGGTGTATAAAGTTTATTAAATTTGTGCGCATGCGTGCAACTGCCGCCATTTGTTACAATCACATATCTGAAGGAATTTTTATTATTTTTAATTAGTTCGTCGGTCTGTCCATCTTTTATATCTAAATAGATTATAGACATGTCTGTCCATGTGAGACGCTATTTTTTATGGATTTTTTTTTACTTTCTGTGTTAAAATAAAAGGCGGTTGTTAGAATTGAAGAATTATATTGAATATTAGAAACGAATAAATGACCAAATTAATATCAATACAATGTGATTTTAAAAAAGGCTGTTCAATTTAGCTCTGGTTTCATTTGGTTTAGCTTTCACTCTCGAATGACGACGCGTTTTTTCTACTCCTTTGTTTCTATTCTTACATGGTTGTATTTTATTTTACAAACCACCACAGAAAAGGACAAATAGACTTCGAAATCATTAAGTATATCATTATATTTCATTAACATTCTGCCCGCAGTTTTCTATTAAAAAAACAAGTAAGGACACTAAATTTGGCTTAGGTCAAATCTTAAAGTTAAAATAAACAGTGGGTGTAGCAGGTACATGATTACGCCCTCTAATAGTGTTTACATTACGTATCAGCTTGCAAGTCAAGTTTTACATTGTTGTGGGCGCGTCGGTTATTCGACCACGCCAATTCATATGGCAGAGAAGTCAGTAGAATTTACTAGACTGTGATGATCCATTGCGATAAGCCAAAGACTCATCATTTCATCCCATACAAATATGTTGTATTAACAATAAATCATAAGCCCATCATGTAATAATGATTAAAAAAAAAGTTATTGTGGTGTAAAGTGGTGTTGAAACTATAACATAAAAATTCCAATGCAAAGCAATTTGTTTTGCGAAAATCTGATATCGCTCATATAAGCCTTTCATCCATGCATTTACTACTTATGACGAATGCGTACAAATAGTTGGGATATTACAATAACAATGCATGCTTAGAGGTGCCCACCAATGTTCTGGCACTTGTAGGAACGAACATAAAAAAGTGCGTAATCTAATATGTTTGTGTGTGTGTGTGTGTGTGTGTGTGTGTGTGCGCATATAACATTTTAACGAACACTTTCCATTGCCCTGTCATCACCTCCATCAACAGAACAATATTTTACGTATTATATGTGGCGGACAGGAGAGCCTCTAATTAGTAGAGTATGAAATAAAGATATGTACAGATGTGTGTGGGGATGGGAGTGAGTGAGTGAGAAGGGCTCTTATATTATTATCTAGAAATTTGAATCGGTAGCATTTAATAAACGCGTACAAGTGTATGCGCATAAAGACATGCAAAGACATGCAACAACTATGCAGATAACAAACGACAAAATGCATTTGTTTAAATGTAAAACACGACAACCCCGTCAAAGATTAAACCTGAGAATATTTATACAACTAACAAGCAACGTAAACACCATACACACGCTCCAGCCAAGCTAAGCTAAGCAAAGCAAAGACTCTGTTTAATAGCTTTTTGCATGACAGAGAAAGAGATTGAATTGAATAGATGCCAACGTTACAGTTACTGCCCAACTATAAACTGCGAAAACTAACCAACAAACTAAATTTTCGCTCAACTATAATGGTGTTCTATCATACCCTTCGTCCAAATGATGGGTTTATACAAAAAGTTTGCTATTTTTTATATTATGTGCAACCATCACAAGGATGTAAATTTATATATATTCTTGAACGATTCAGTTTTTAATGCTGATCAAGAGATTTGTAAAACTTTTTTAAGCCTTCTGTTCAGGGCTGCAAACGTAACGACACACTCAGTTTACTTTCTATCTCATAAGGAGGGTATACTAAGTATAACAGTCTTAAGAATATTCTTTAGAGGTTTTTAAATTACTCTCGTATTTATAAGGTATTGTTTCATTGTGTAGGGTGTCTAGTGTATGACATAAGTCAAAATCGTTTTAGTTTAATTTTAAGCAGAATTGTTTAAGCTTTTCAAATAATCTTCTGCTTCCCTTCCGTCTAATGGTTTGGCAAAAGTATTCACAGGCAGAGAGAGAAAGAGGGGGGGAGAGAGAGCGAGAGAGACAGAGATCTCACAGAATTGATAAAGCGTATGATGAATTGTTATTATAGCACCTTAAATCTGCTACATTTTATATATGTGTGTGTATTCAAGTTTTTCTAGGAAATTTTTAACCCAAGCAAATAAAAAATGCTGCGCTATAAAGAAAAACACATCATACACACACATATATACATATATATGCGAACTTTTAATTACAATCAACAAACTCAACCTTTACGCATCTATTGTATATAAAAAGTTAACCCAGTCATTGACCTTAGTTCACATTATGAGCTGTTAACTAATGAGATGGAGTTAGTTAGATAATGAAACTGTATTTATATTGAATATAGTGAACGGTGTGTATGAACAACATTATTGTGAACGCAGAAACAGGACGGAGGTACGGACAAATTTTTGCTTTTTATAAAAATATGAATAAATTATAAAAATAAAATACGGTGGATTTTTTGCTAAAGAGTACACGATGAGGCCTAATTAGAAATCAAAAAATTTAAAAATCAAAAAATTAAAAATTTACGAAAATTATGAATTTTGTGATTCAGTAGATTTCTCACAATACGTTTTAATGTCATTTTTTTTATGGGTAGTTATCAACATTTTATATCTGTAACCAGTAGTTGGATGAAATCGTAAAGACCTTTAATTATCTATAATTTGTGGTAATTAGAAAATATTTAAAATCTTTACGCAGAATTTACATTAATCATAAAATTTGAAAGCGACACCTTAAGAAGTCTTATCTACCGCCACGTAAAACAAATAAAAATATGAAAAGAAAAAGAAGTCATAAAAATAAATATAATTTGGTTTAAACATAAAAAATGTAGGATGTAGGGGAGAAGAGATTATTTGGAAGTAAGTTGTTATTGTTATCTTCTAACATAAGAAATAAGAATCCTTTCATATTAAAATACTTTTTTTTGGAGGCATTATCTTAATTGTCCTTTAACGGAAACCAATACGAATAACACAATTCTTTTGCTGGGACGTAAAACATATACTTCTAAATAGTTGAAAGAAAGAATAATCAAGGTATTGACCAAATCTTAAATACTCTACACGTCTATAATCAAAACTGTAGACGTGGCTTAATACAAGTCTACCTATATTAGTGGTAAATTTAAAAGTTAGATTTTGCAGTAAGTGTGTTTTTTTGTTAATTGTAGGCGTGTCTGTTGCCCAACCATGGCCATTTTTGATGCATAGATACATGCTTTAATTATAATAATAATAATGTATAGCTTTTTGAAAACTTTCTTTGTAATATTCTTAACGCGAGTTCAAATTCCAGCTGAGGAAAAGCTCTTTCACTTTTCAGCTGAATTTGAACCAGTGTCCTACATATATATATATATATATATATATATATAAATCAAATCAATCAAATATCATTTTTAAAAGTCCCTTTTTATGGCTGATTGATAGATTTGGGGTTTAGTTCTCAAACGATTTCTTTGCCACAAGTAGAGTAGTATAGTGTTTACACTACTTGTGGCAAAGGGTATATGTTAAGTTTCTACGGATGTTTGTAACTTCTAAACGGTAAATGCCACACCCACTCACTTTCTGAATTAATTTAACCATGTCCATCTGTCCACGTATACTTCTGCGAATGGTACAGATCTAATTTTTGGAGATATTTCGCTAAAATTTTTGTACAAGGAGCGGTTTTGGTTCAAAGAGGTAATCTAATAAACGATTCAAATTTTGTTACTGATCAGGTATATTTATATATATTGTAGGGCACCCCTAAGTGTAGGGTATAAAATAATAATAAACAAGATAGAAAATTTCGGTTAAGACCGAAGATTAAATACCCTCCACCTTTTATAATCATCTAAAAAATAAGTTCCTATTGCCATATTTATGTATGTGACTATTTCATGTACTTATGCAAATAGTGCTTTTTTTTAATTATAGGCGTTTGCGTTTTTTAACTGTTAGATAACGGTACCACTTTTTTTCGAGGTATGTTGAGATGTTTGTTTATTTTGGGCGTGTCTCTTAACCGATTTTACCCAATTTCAATACAGAACAGCGAAGTTAAACTAAGAATACATATGCAAAGTTTCAATTTGATATCTCAAAAATTACGACCGTGAGAGTGCCAACAACAGACGGAAACACGGACACACGGACGGACGTGTCTCAAACGATTTCTCTTTTCATGCTGATTAAGAATATATATGGTTTGTGGGGTCTCCGAGGCTTCCTTCGATGTGTTGTAAACGGATGATCAAAATGAATATACCCTCTTGCCTAAGGCGGAGGGTATAATAAATGCATTGTAGAAAATTCCATTTTTTACTTAAAAGTTTAACTCTGTTTTAATAAGTGCCATATTCAATCGTAAAAAGTGTACGTGAAGTAAAGTGAATTGTCTCATAATAATATTTAATGGACAGTGTCACTAAACCTATTATACATAATGCACATGTATGTACCTATGTGTGTGTGTGTATATATGCTTGAAAATTTAAACTTCAAATGCGTCATAAATCTATTAAAAATATATACATTTATGTACACAAACGTTATAATGCACTTATCCACGTATTGCATCGTTTATTATCAACAACACAACAAACAGAACACATTACAAGATTTATGGAGTACAAGTCAGGTGGTCATACAGCACACATAGAGTCATTAACTCATTAACTGCTTTTTTTTTGGTATTTTTTTTTTTGGTAATTGTTTTTTATTGTTTATTTTGTTCAAGTGTAATAAAAACAACACATTAAAAAAACAACAATAACATTAATAATAAGGATACATACATATATATATAAAAAAAAAAAAAAAAAACTTTACGTAAAAATCTAGATAAACAGCAGAATTGTTCAACATTCTGTATAATCCAATACACGATATAAACACACAAAGTATTGTAACTACAAATACACAATGATGTACCATCCAGTCACTGACTGGAGGTGAATGATATGTTGTTTTTGTTGCTTTTTTAAAAAATGTCCCACTCAATTTCTTGTTGCTAATTATAACAAGTTATAAGCTATAATAGGGTCTTAGTGTTGTTATTGTTGTTGTTGTTGTTGTTATTGTTGTAAGGGGTTGTTGGGTCAAGGATTTTTTTCGTTCGTCAAATTAAGTTTTTGTTTCACATAATGATCTACGTACAGTGGAATATTCTGTAAAGCCATTAACAACAACAACAACCATAAATATTTGAGCGGCTGCAACAACTGCAACTGATTCATTATAAAATTTACATATTTACATATAAACCAAAAAGCTACATAACAAAAACATTCTTTCAACAGCAGCTTGTTTATACCTTTTTTTTTGTGTCTTTTTGATACAAATATAAATAAAAACAAAAAATTAACAACAAAACACAGAAAACAATTAAAAGAGGAATTATTAAAATAATTAAAATGCACAACTTTAAATGGCGATTCATTAAATTGCAAGTAAAACGACAACAAGTTCAATTACTTGCACTTCATAAAATGGTTGATTTATTTCTACATCTACTTGCGATAAAGAATATAATAAGTTGTTGTGAATGATTGTAACTTCTAAACGGCAAATGCCATACCCACAGCTTCAATTGTACCCAACAGTTCCGAATTACTTTCTAAATCGATTTAATTATGACCGTCTGTCCAAGAAAACTTTCTAGGCAAGGTACAGATGGTATTTTTGGAGATATTTCAATAAAAATTTTATACAAGGATTTGTTTTGGTTGAAAAGAGCAAATCTATTGAGAGTGGACCGATTTGGAGCACTTTTAAAATCCCTCCCCATATAAGGCCCCATTACAATGAAAGTACTTTTAATTCCAATTCTTAATATTTTTAGGCGAAATTTATTAAAGAATAGTTGATTCGCTGAATAATTAGGCGTGTCAAATGTGTATCTGAACAAATCATTTTTAGAACCCATTTTCATGATATTTCATAAAGCGTCTTATATGGTAACGCCTTGCGCCTACTGATACTCATATAACAAAGAGGACAGCTTATGACTGTATGATGATATAGGGTAATAAACAGTCGGGCTTTACCTATAACTACAATATTTTGACACGCTTTTTAGTTTAAAAACGAACGAATTAAAAAAAATTGTCAAACTTTTAAAATTAATAAATCTCTATAAATAAACACCACACAACAGTAATTTGAAACATTACAAAAACCAACCAACAAAAAAAAACAAGTGAAAATATTATAGTCGGTCAAGCCCGACTATCAAATACCCTACACCACTTGATATATTCGATTTAATTATTCAATTTAATTTTTTCCTTTGATAAATGAAAAGTTTTATTTTTCTATACCTACTTGTATTTTTAAAGATTTCAAAATGATACATAAGTCAGAAAATTTTTTTTATTATACCGTCCACCACCCTGTGGAAAAGGGTATATTTAGTTTGTGCGGATGTTTGTAATTCCTAAACGGCAAATGCCACACCCACCTTCAGTTATACCAATCGATTCAGAATCAAAATCTGAATCGATTCAACCATGTCCGTCTGTCCGCCTGTCCGCCTGTTCTCCTGTCTGTCCATCTAAATTTGTGCTCATGCTACAGGTCGGATTTTTTGAGATATTTTGATGAAATTTGGTACAAGGATATGTATTGGTCCGAAGGGGAACCCTATTGAGAATGGATCGGATAGAACCATTTTTAGAACCCCTCCCCATATGATATCCTATTATTTTTTGAGATATTTCGATGAAATTTGATACGCGGAAAAGCATTGACCCAAAAATAAACCCTTTTGAAAATGGACCGAATTGGACAGTTTTTAGAACCCCTACCTATATAATTTTTTGTTTTTGATATCATAAACGAACAAAAAATTAAAAAAAATTCTGACTTATGTATCATTTTGAAATTTTTGAAAATACAAGTAGGTATAGAAAATTAAAAGTTTTCATTTATCAAAGAAAAAAATTAAATTGAATATATCAAGTGGTGTAGGGTATTTGATGGTCGGGCTTGACCGACTATAATATTTTCACTTTTTAGTTTGTTTATGATATCGAAAAAAAAAATATATATAGAGAGGGGTTCTAAGAATGGTCCAATCCGGTCCATTTTCAAAAGGGTTTATTTTTGGGTCAATGCTTTTCCGCGTACCAAATTTCATCGAAATATCTCAAAAAATAATAGAATAAAAAGAAAAAATAATAGGATATAGAATCTCTTCAAGGAAAAATGTTTTATAAATGTATGCCGTCGCACAACTTAAATGCTATCCAACTAATCTAATTTGGAAACATAAAATGAGATTTATGTAAATCGAATAAAAAAAACCAACAATAAAACAGAATTAACAGCTTCAACCTACATTAACAATATAACGCGTTTTAAATACAATACAATACAGCACCATATTATAAACAGAAACTTACCAGAGAGTGATTGATTATAGCGCATAAAAAAGAAACGTTTTTTTTCCTTCTTTTTTTTTTCTAAAGAAAAATCTGAAAGCGTTAAGATGACAGGTTTAAATGAATACGAAATCCCCTAAGAGAAGCTGTTAAGTTAAGCATAAAGTAAGCTCTCTCTGTCTGTAACTCTAACTCATTGAAATTTAGAAGAATTCAAGGGAAATTTACGAGGTCAGCTTGTGGAAAATCTATTTCGGTTTTCACCAATTACTATTATTACATAATACACTCGTGAATATATTCAAATACTTTGTATTTCTTTAAATTTCTTCCTCACTAAGGAACTTCAAATATACTCGACTTGACTCGACTCCATCTCTAACTTTAACCCTAACTCTGCGCCCCCCTTCAATACGTCATTAATTTAATGGAATTTTTTTACCACTATCGATTATCAAATTATAATGCATTAACGTATAAGACGCAAATGTTAAAGTTAGTATTAAAATAAATTACAGAAAAAAAAACGTGCCCTGCGGTACCATTACGATTGAATTGTTTATGATGGAATATTCAAATGGGTTTCCTTGCTTCTTTTGTTTTTACAATATAACACAAAAAGAAAACGAAATTCAGCTTTGGCCAATTTTTAAATACCTCCCGCAGCCATATATAAATTGAGGGCGTGGCGCGGCTCTAGTAATGAATGCATTAGATATCAACTGAAATCAATCAAGTGAAATTATGTGCCGAATAAAGCTGTTGTAAATTGTGCGCATGTCTGCTATGCGACCACGCCCATTTCGTTTAGAAAATTATTAACTTTATCGTTAAACATTTTTATGGCTGATAGATTGTTTATGTTGATTGTAGGCGTGGCATTGTTAGTATGCCTAGCACATCTTATTAGAGAAATTCCAAATCAAATCTTAAATACTTTGCACCTCTATATGCAAACTGTGGGCGTGGAAGGTGTCTGATTATGTTTTCTGTAAATTATGAGCGTATTTGTTATGCCGCCCACTAAAGTTTAATTTTTTTAGGTAATGTAGGCTTGGCAGTTGATTGATTTTGCCCCTTTCTACGCTGAAAGATTCAACACCTGACACCCTATACACGGTTTCCGAACTTAAAAAGGGTCTCAAAGAGTGTTTTTTTTTGACAGTCGCAAACATAATACCTGACTTAGTGAAACCGCCATCACTAGGGTAGAGAGTAGTTCATAATTGTATTTGTTATTGTTATTGAATTTATTGTCAGTTTGTTGTACGAGTATATGCCACCATAGCACAGCATAGCACAGCATCACATGACGGCTGATAAAACTTAACTGTAATCAATGTTGAGGCATTTTTCAAAGTTTAACTTGGAAAATCGATCTCATTGTTGCATTTAATTTGATTTCTAGTAAATCTCGCCATCTATTCCTGTGCATCAAAGTCAAAGTTATTTACGTGTAAAGGGGGGACCTTTCCCTTCTCATGTACGTTGCCATAAATGCTTGTCAACATATTTTTATTACATAAGTTAATAAATTATTTTAATTACTTTCACTAAATCACATTTTGTTTCCGACGAACTTGTGCGTTGTTCCCTCCACTTCTCTCTTGCGTGCTGTTTATACGCGTTTATTTGTTTGTTCGTTTTTCATTATAATGCAAACATACACTGAGCATGACTAATATGTGTAACAAAATGCCTTCCAATGATCTTTTAATGATTTGTTTAGCTTTCTGTGAAACCAAACTCAATGCGTGTGCTGACTGTAATGGTTTAAGGTTGAGAGGCGCAAACGCTTGCGCTTGCGCTCGCATTCGCGTTCGCTCGCCTTTATGTTACATGTCTACACGTACGGATTGCTTTGCCGGTTTGTTGGACATACATACATACATACGTACATACGTACATATTATAATGTGTGTTTCGATGGTGGGCCACTAAATTCTCGTTGACATTTTGACAAATTTTCGAACTACTAAGTTTGACTAAAAACAGCAGGTTGCCACTGTGGTTTTTTTTCATTATACGATAGTTGGTTTGGCTGGTTTATAAAGCGAAACATGATATCGTTTACTTATCTTGTCAATGCATTTTTTTTGGCACTTTATATAGTACATATATACTTTGCATTTGGACTTCTATCTCGTACCAGTCCCCAAGGTGGCCGGTATTTATTGAATTAAAAAAAAACATAAAACTGGTGTCGAACTATTTAAATTACTTTTTGCAGAGCAGAGTTCCAGTACAAAACGAAAACCTGAAGAAAACCGTACACAAATAATACAAAAAAACAAACACACCACCTCTAACAACAATAACAAGTTTAAATGTCATGTGTTATCGGTTGAAAATCTTTCTCATTTTTATATTGTGATTAATTTTTATGATCTCTGCATAAGTTTTAAGGTATAATGCGTGTGACAACCCTATGGGGGGCGGAGAGTATACTAAGTTTGGTATTGCGTTTGCATAATTTCAAAGAAAGTGTCGGAGATTCTGCAAAATATCAAAAGTCCGTCCATGTGTCCGTGTGTTGGAATGCTTACGGTCGCAAATTTTGAGATATATGAGATATTCAGTAGAAATCTTTGTACTATTTTTGTATGTTGGGATCCATTTCAATGAAGCGAAATCGGCCATGCCCACAATCAACAAAATATTCTCAGAAGCACAAAAATGCAAAGTTAAAATTTGTTACTTATAATTATAAAGTCCAGATGTCAAAAAATGAGCGATCGGATAACAATAAACGCCCACAATTTACAAAAAAAAAAAAACTTATTTGACGCAGATTTCTCTTTGTTAGATGCAGTGTAATATATATATACTCCAGAAAGCATAATCAGGTGCATGTGCCGGTGTATTGCACAACACATTACCGTAATGATTCGTTCTTCAACCGGGGTGTTCGCCTCTGGAACCACCTACCTTCGAAGATGTTTCCCACCATGCTTAGTGTGCGCAAATTCAAAACAAATGTACACAAATACTACTCCCTCTATCCTTCTCCTTCTAATCCCTTCTAACCACAACCGTGCTTGCACGTATAGGGGTCATCCCCTGAGTGAATGGTTATATAATAAAAAAAAAAAAAAAAGAAATGTCATGCCCACAATCCCAAAGTGTCCCTGTGAAGTTGAAATTTTATGTAAACCTTTACATTCCATTTATTGCATCTATATAAGTAGACGTAAATGCATAACAGACACGCCCATACTTTACAAAAAAAGCTATATTTGTTCGTAATTCATACACTATTAAAAGGCTTAACCACGTAATTACCACGCCCTTACATATACAATGTTTATAAATATGAGGAAGGCTTTTCAGATTCCGCGCGTCTAAGCCACAATTAGTTGTTTTTCTATGATGTTTAGAACTTCTTTTGTTATCACTTGGAGGCTTTACTTTCAATCACATTCGATAATGTATCTGTACGTCCGTTCACATATGTTGATATTGATTCAAAAACTTGTCGGAAATAGTAGTGATATCTGCTCTTATATTGATATTAAAAGTTAGCATAATAAGTTCTTTTGTGAGGATGTTCTCTTTGTTTAGGTTGATAGGTAGGATGGCCATATGCCTGGCTCACTATCGATTTACTTGCTTCTTAAATACCAAAGAAACCAAATTTGAAATCTTTTCATATAAATTTATATTATTACCACCTAACCTTACCACGCAAGCACATAACTTATGTTTTGGAGTCCTATTCCGATGGTGCGTGGTGTGACAGTTGCCTTTAGCCGCACATTTTGTTTTCTTACTTACTTACTAGTTTAATATTTATTGATTCTTTACCAATCAAATGAAGCAATAATTAAATAAAAAAATAATTCAGTTAACTGATTTATTCGCTTATTTTTGGTTTAACCAACGAAATTATAATCAGATATAATTTAAATAATGAGTAATTTTTTTGTTTTCAAAGATTAATTTTATGTTAAACAAAACCAGCCATTAAACACCTAATTAAGTTTAAGTTTAACACAATCATTCGATTCTCCAGAAACGTACATAACAACGCGTACAACAATGCGTTCGAGGTTTCCATTTGAAATTTATTATTATTTATATTATAGAGGTCGGCATGCAGTTCGTCAACATCGTAAACACCTTTCATTGGAACTAATTAGCATGCATAGACATTTAATATCACGTTGATGAATTTATCGAACTAATCGTCATTTCCAATCCATCGATGATTGCCTAAAATTTTATATCTTTGTTATTAAATTCAAAATAATTGTTAAAAATTGTTACCTTCCTTCTTACTAGTCTGGCGCTCAGAATAATAGCTCTCCTTTTTATACCCATCATCACTTTGTCAAAATGTGGGACATTGCGTAAAGTTTATATGTTTTGAGTCTGTCTGTCTGTCTGTGATAATCATTCTTCTGGTCGCAAAACTTGGCTAAAGTGTGGAAAACTGAAAACGGAGCACTTTGAACATTGATGGTGGGTATTCAAGGTTTGGCCTTGGCCAAATACACTTCCATTTACTCTCGTTTCTATGCATTTATATATAATTTTGATATTTTATTCAAAATTTAATTTATTCTTTTGAGCTGGCAGGCTGTACAAGTCCAATGGCCTTACCGGAGACGGATCGGGGTTCCGGAATGATTAAGCCCACGGCATTGTTGGGCTGGACTTGTACAGTGGCTCCAGCGCATGTAAGTGAAGCTTGGAACGCTCTCAGAAAACTAACTTCACGCTAGTGTAATTAATTATAGTATGAGTGAAAAAATATTTAAGTAATAAATGCAAATAAGGTGTTCTTTTATTTTACTTCTATCAAATTTTATAATTTTATGGTGTATGTGTTCAATATACACAACGAATTTGTTCTGTGTGCGATTATATAGGTCCAGTATTAAGCGAACGGTTTGAAGAATGCTGTGTGGTTTGGTGTTAGAGTGTACGGTTTATAAACCGTATATTGCTGGCTTGATTCTGTGTCCTTGTTTTAATTGGTGTTTTATAAAGTTACTTTTTTATAAACTTATTAAATTGTAATATGGTGTGGAGGAGTGTTAAAATATATATATATTGAGGTTTGCTCATACCAGATTTAGTGGTATAAGCAATTGTTTCAAAAATATGCCCATCTGCGTAATGTCCGTCGGCTAATTTTAGATGGCATCTTAAAGAAAACGTCTGAGCAATTTCCTTGGTTTGTGGAAGATGACGGTTGTAAGGAGCATCGCGTTAGCTGTTTGAAATTTTTAATTGAGGTATTATTATTTAAAAATACCAAGTGGATTTGCGAAGACTTTTTACGAAAAAGTAAACGCTCCGCCCAAAAGCTGCTACAACCAAGGAAATTGGCCAAACTGAACGTCTCCTCATCATAAATTATTTCATTACTTTGTTTATATATAATAATAAATTATTTGAATCGACATTATAATAATATTTTTCCGAGCTTTTCTTCTCATTTTCCCTTTAGCTTTAGCTTTACCCCAGAGCCCACTTTGTTGTAGTGGGTAAATATTCCAAGCATTGCTTAGGAAGTGCGTGTTATATATACTCGAATGTATATAACTTAACTCTGGCCTTCGCTTCCCACAGCCTATTTTTGGCGAAAACATTTATACGTTCGAATTTAATATATTATAAAGTGTATTTAATTTATATATTATGAAGTGTATATAATTTAATATATATAATAATTATAATAAATAAATAATTAATAAATGAAAAAAGGCGTTCTCTAATTTGTCTTCGTTTGATTTTTCCCCTTTCCGACCATTTATACATTTTTTCTTCATAAATATAATGTCCATATGAAATACTTATTTCATAAAAATATGTTTCAAAAAGCTAGATATTTGCCGCCGAAAAGAATTATTTTTTTTTTAGATATCGCTAGGAAAGTACCTTCTGCGAAATTTACGTTAACAAAGTGAAATTTAGAGGATGAATTTAGTGCAGAGGAAGGTGAAGAAATTGAGAAAATTTCTCTAACATGTTGGAATTGTCAAAAAGAGTGTTTAGCTGATCGGAAAATCAAAAAATTTTGTTACGGTTGTGGAAAACCAGATGTATATAAACCTAATTGTAGTTCTTGCCTGGGGTTAAAAAACGGAATCACGAGTGCATCGAAAGGTGCACGCAGACAAATGAAGAAGAGTTAAAAGAACCTCTAAATGAACAGCCTTTGTCTAATTTTAAGCCTCTTCATTTACTTTTTAAGAATTTTAAACAAAATCAGTTTGTTAATAAATACACTAAACGTTCATCTAAAAGATTGAAAACATTTTGGAAAAATGTGAAAGAAAATCGAAAACATCTATTAAGCGCTATTCTTAAAAAACCTGTTGATATAAGGCCTTATGCCGAAGTTGAATTATTTGGAAAAAATATGTAGGGTTACTAGATTCCGGTAATCTATTAGTTGTTTAGGCAGTTCTGCGGCAATCGATTTTTTGAATTCACCCTTAAAGATTAAAAAAATTATTAGTTCTGTACAGCGGATGGAACAGCACAAAAAGTTGTAGGTTACGTAGATTCCGAAATCACTTTTCGTGGAATACAAAAATATATAAATTGTTTATAATTCCTAGTTTATCACAGAACTTGTATCTGGGAATTGACTTTTGGAGAAGTTTTGATTTTCTTCCAAGTGGTTTAATTGCTGAAATTGGAATTAGGGATAATGTCGTTCCAAATAATCCTGATCAACATGAATTAAAGCCGTTACAACAACAACAGTTATCTGATATAATTACTTCCTTTCCTTCATTTGCTAAAGTAGGTTTGGGGCGTACTAGTATTATTTCTCATTTTATTGATACGGGTAGCGCAAACAGCGTCATTATGCAGTTTCGCCAGTTATAGAAAAGCTCATGTTTGACGAAGTGGATCGAATGCTTAAGCTTGATATAATTGAAAAATCGGAAAGCCTTTGGTCGTCACCTGTTGTTTTTATCGTCAAACCTGGTAAAGTGAGATTGCGTCTAGATAGTAGAAAATTCAATTCGGTAACTATTAAAGACGCGTACCCCCTGCCGAAAATTGATGGTATTCTAAGTAGATTGCCTAGAGCGGAATTCATTTCTAGCTTGGATTTAAAGGATGCTTTCTGGCAAATTCCTCTGGATTCATCATCTAAAGAGTAAACAGTTTTCACTATTCCTGGTCGTCCGCTTTATCATTTTAAGGTAATACCTTTTGGGCTTTGTAATGCGCCACAGACAATGTCCCGTTTAATGGATAAAGTTATACCACCATTTGCGCAATAAAGTGTTTGTATATCTAGACAACATACTTATTGTATGTCCTACTTTCGATCATCATCTTAAAGTTTTAAAAGAAGTGGCAAAATGCTTTAAAACGGCTTGTTTGACAATCAATGTTGAAAAAAGCAAATTTTGTGTGAAAAAAGTTAGGTATTTAGGTCATGTGGTTGGTGAAGGAGTGGTAAAAACTGACCCTGACAAAATTTCAGCAATTATTGATTTCCCTACACTACTGTCTGTCAAGCAAGTTAGACCTTCTATAGGTATGGCAGGTTAGTATCGAAAATTTATAAGAAATTTTGCCTAGTTGACATCGCCTCTGACGGATTTACCAAAAACCACAAAAAAAATTTTATGGACAGAGGATGCACAAAAAGCATTTGATGAAATAAAACACATTTTGACTATGGCCCCTGTGCTACATAGTCCCGATTTTTCTAAGCCGTTTTATATACATTGCGATGCATGTAAAACGGGAGAAGTTGAATCGTGCTCAAAGAAATTATTCCGTTGGAACGGGAATGTTTAACTGCCATGCTTAGCATAAAAAATTTCGAGCGTATGTTGAAGGCCATGAAGTCACTGTGATTATAGACCATTAAAATGGCTTATGTCTCAGTCTGACCTAAGTTCTCGTTTAGCAAGGTGGGCTCTAAAACTGCAATGCTTTAATTTTACTATAGAGCATAGAAGAGGTAACTTAAATATTGTTCCAGATGCGTTGTCTAGAGTTCATAGTGATAATTTGAGGGCTATTAGTGTTGACGACACCTTTATTGACCTTAAATCCGAACATTTTAAGAGTCAAGAGTACAATAATTTGATACGAAATGTGATGGAAAATCAGAATAATTTACCTGACTTAAGAGTAATTGATGGTTATCTTTATCGTAGATCTGAACATGTTACTGGAGAACAATTACATGATGATTTAGTTTGGAAACTTTGGTTACGTAAAGATCTTATTAGTGAAGTATTATATAAAGCTTATGATAGACATTCGGCATTTCATTGTGGAATTAGCAAAACCATAGATCGGATTAGACTTTTTTTATTGTCCTCATTTAGTTCATTTCGTAAAAAAATACGTAAATGCTTGTACAGTGTGTAAAAGTACAAAATATACCAGATTCCGTTCGTTTTTTTCAAAAACTATATGTAGACTTTTTAGGGCCATATTCACGATCTAAGAGCGGAAACATAGGAATCTTTGTGGTTTTACATCATTTTTCTAAATTTCCATTTTTGAAGCCTGTAAAAAAATGACTGTTGAAATCGTTATTAAATATATAGAAGAATTATTTAATACTTTTGGAACTCCAGAATCGATTGTTTCTGATAACGGTTCACAATTTAAATCATGCGCATTTATTAAATTACTTAAAAGTTTTGGGGTTAATCATATTTATACAGCCATTTATTCACCTCAGTCTAACGCAGCAGAGAGATTAAATCGTTCAGTGCTTTCTGCAATTCGTTCGTACGTAAAGCATGATCAGCCCAATTGGGATCAATTTCTTGATAAAATTTCAAGTTCACTTCGTTCATCTGTGCACTCTTCAATCATACTTTATGACTTTTGGACAACATATGGTGACTAATGGTAATTCTTATCCTTTATTACGTCAGCTTCAAATGTTAGATAATAGAACCATTAAATTTAATCGTCATGAAACTTTTGATATTATTAGGTCTAAAGCTACTTCTTTCACAACGAAAAGGCAGGAAAACAATGAAAGAAATTATCGTTTAAGATCTCGTTCTATAGAATTCGAAGTGGGTCAGGAGGTTTACAGAAGGAACTTTAGGCAAAGTAAACAAAGTGAGAAATTTACTGCTAAGTTATCAAATCCATTTGTAAAGTCAAGGATTCGCAAACGCGTTGGAAATGTTTACTATGATGTAGAAGATCTTAACGGAAAACTATTAGGTGTTTTTCATCTTAAGGACCTGCATTTATAGTTTTACTAACTTTTGTTTTAATCAGCTTTGGATCTGTTTGTCACTGATCCAGTAAAATAAAAAGATAAAAATAAAAATAAAATAAAATAAAACAAATATATATATATAAAACTTCTTTATAGTTTTGTTAAAAAAAAAGAAAAGAATTTATGCAGTAGTCATTGCTAGATTTATTTCTTCTATTTTTTCAATACATCATAGATTTGTTGGTCATTAGTTGAAAAAATTCGAAGAAAAAAACCACGTAAAGAAATCGTGAATTTAAATTATATATATATATATATATATTGAGGTTTTTATTGAGAATAAGTAAAAAAGAAATTTATAACATATATAAATTGATAACTAATACAGAGCATGCTAGATTTAATAATAAAGTGTATATACAAGTATGTATATATACTTAACACCTCCCCTCAAATCTGGCATTGTATTGTTTAAAAACCGTTAATTGTGTTCCTTAACACCAAGGATGTTCATGCACTTGTAGTGTTTTGTTGTGGGCAATCCCTTCGTTAAAAAGTCCGCTGGCATATCTTCTGTATTTAGATATTCTACGTCGACTTTCTCTTTCCAACGCGTCTCTTATGAAATGGTGTCTTATGTCGACATGTTTGGTTCTATTGTGGTATATAGGATTTTTGCACAATTTTTCTGAACTTTGATTATCATTGAAAATTTTAATGGTTCGTTCGATTCCTGTTAGTTCTTTTAAAAATCTTCTCAAATATATTGCTTCTTTCGCGGAGTCAGAGAGAGCCATGTACTCGGCTTCTGTGGTGGACATGGCCACAGTTCTTTGCTTCCTGGATTCCCAGCATATTGCTGCTCCACCGTATTTAAAAGTGTATCCCGTATATGATCTACGGTCGTCCACGTTTGCACCCCAATCCGCGTCGGCGAAGCCTTCTAATTCCTTACCACATTTTTTGAATACTAGTCCAACGTTTGGTGTTCTTTTTAAGTATCTCAGTACACGTTTAGCCGCTATCCAGTGTTGTTGATTATAGCATGTATTATACTGGCTAAGTGCACTTACTGCGTGAGCTATATCAGGTCTTGTTGATACTGCTAGGCACATTAAAGAACCAATTAGACTTTGATATGGTACCTGTAGTGACTGTTCATCTTGTTGTTCTGCTACTTTGCTTAACTTTTGTGCAGTGTTAATAGGGGTACTTACTGGTTTACAATTAGCCATATTAAATTTCGTCAAAATCTCTTGTATATATTTTGATTGCCACATACTGATAGTGCCTGCTTCGATATCTTGATTAAATTGGATTCCGAGACAGTGTTTCAAAGGGCCTAGATCCTTCATTTCGAAACTTTTTGCCAATTCGGATTTCATTTGCTTCATTAAAATTTTATTATTAGATGCTAGGATAAGATCGTCCACATAAATTGAAATAATTACTATATCGTTGTTGTGTTTGTAAATGTATAGACACGGATCACATTCAGATGGTTTCATATTAATACTTCGTAACTTTTCGTCTAATTTTTTATACCATAACCTTCCTGATTGTTTCAGACCATATAGTGCTTTTTTCAAGAGACATACCTTTCCGTTATATTTTGCTGCTTCGGATGGTGCTAGGATTTGTTTTAGATCTGGTGGCATTTCCATGTATATTTCTTTATCTGCTTCACCATTTAAGTATGCACCAAAAAAATCAAGTTGATGGAGTTCTAGTTCCATTTCTGTAGATATTGCCAATAATAAACGTATAGTGCTCATTCTTGCCACTGGTGAGAATGTTTCGTCATAGTCTATACCTACTGTTTGTGTTAAACCTTTCGCAACAAGACGCGCTTTTCTACGTTCAATTGATCCGTCTGCGTTAAATTTTGTTCTTAGCGTCCATTTCGATTGTATGACCTTTTTATTATGGGGACGGTCTACTATAACCCAAGTACAATTTTTCATGAGAATTTCGTATTCAGTTACCATTGCTTCTTTCCATTCTGTAGCTTCGTCACCTGATAGAGCTTCTCTACTTGTTTTGGATCTCCTTGTTCAGTAAAGTTGGCAGATTGATATTCTTCACCACTTACGTCTGAATCGAAAGATCTTGTTTCTGGTTTATTAACAGTTTTGTATATTTTACGTGGTCTGCCTCTTTTTCCGGTTAAGAGTTTTTTAGGTCGACCTTTGCCTCTACTAATGTTAGTCAATTTATTTTCATGATGATTTTGGTTTAAATTTTCAGTTGATGTTTGCTTTTCTAATGTTAATTTTTGTTGTTGTTGTTGTTGATGTTGACGGTTTACCTGTAATTCTACAGTTTCAGGCATAAAATCGATATACTGATTCTTGTTAAAATTTTCTGTGAATATGACATCACGACTGCGTTCTACTTTATTAGATTCGGGGTTCCATAGACGATAGCCTTTTGATACATTAGAGTATGCAACAGATACGCATTTTTTCGATCGTGGTTCAAATTTACCTTTATTATTTTTTTTTTGTCTAACTTGTATGCATGGCATCCAAATTTATGCATATAAGTAAAAACTGGTTTTCGTCCGTTCCATATTTCGTATGGTGTTTTACCTTTCAAACTTTGTGATGGACAACGGTTTCGGATGTAATTTGCCATATTTATCGCTTCGGCCCAAAAACTAGGAGGGAGTCCTGAAGTTATCATCATACACCTGGCCATATCCAAAAGAGTTCTATTTTTTCGTTCACTCACTCCGTTTTGCTGTGGGGTATATTCGATGGATAATTCATGTTTTATTCCTTCGGATTTTAATAATTGTTGCATTTCGTTGTTAACATATTCTGTGCCATTATCACTTCTTAAGCATTTTATTTTGAAACCTGTTTTGCGTTCTACCATGTTTTTGTATTCAACAAATTTGCTAAATGCTTCATTTTTGCTTTTTAGGAAGTAAACCTCGCACCATCTGCTTTTGTCATCGATAAACGTGATGAAGTACTTTAAAACAAAACAAAAATATATATATGAATATATAAATATATTTAAAAAGGGTAATAATTTATAAATAATTGTGTAAATGAAGGTGCTTAATAATATCTTATTTTAGGGTTTGTTTTTTTTTTTTTAACCCTATTCTTTTACTTTTACTTATTTACAACTGAATTTGTTGTACATTTGGTGGCCATAAAAAAAGACGTTTTGAGGTTAAGGCATCACGAGCCCAAATAATATTTCAATAATTGTAAAATAATTATATTGTTTAGAAATTTTTGTTTCCTAGTTACAAATCCAGCACCTGTATTTTTGGAGGAAGCGCTTTCGCCGTGAATGCACGGGTAATTTAAAAAACTCACACTTTGGTTTAATGGAAATTATTTATATTTACTCTTATTGAATTTAAAAAAAAAATTAATAATTAAAATTAATTTTTTTGTTCCTGACTTTGACGAGGTTTGACCAGAGTGTTTGTAATATAAAGGGTATTATTATGTTTCTTTTTTTTTGGGGTTTTAGCACGCATTTTTATAATATCTGTATGCGTTAAATTTTCAGTAGACGAACCACCCCAATGGCCGACGAGCTAAGCCGGAACTCTTACTGCTATCTACAATTTATTTTACCATCTTAAGTAAATCGCTACAGGGTACAACAAGTAAGAAAACTGAATTTTCAATTCAGTTTTCAATTCAGTTTTCTTACTTGTTGTTTTCAATTCAGTTTTCTTACTTGTTTAAATTGATCTTGAAATTTTTCGATTCGAAAGATACACCACCTTTGCCGTACGCTGTAATGTACTTATCACCTGCCAGAGCAATCAATTCTGTATCGGTATAAAATTTCGTAAATATGTCTCGATTGTTGCACATGCGTTATGTCGCTCCGCTCCAGGTACAAGCCTGAATTTTGTAATGGACTAGCCTCTGTCACTGCTAACATTCTTAGGGCCTGATGTTTCCTCTTTTTTTCACATTTATTTGCAAAGTGATCAGGCATGTTGCAAATAAGGCATCTCCATTTAAACTTTTTGTTAGTTTTTTTACGATGCTATATATGCCTGCTACGTCGTTACTTTTGGTTCATGCTTATCTTTTTTTCCCTTTCGTTTTTCCAATATCTTTTGTTTTAGAACAGAAAGTGATGGCAACACATCACGAATTTCAACTACCACGATGAAATTTCCAAATGTTGGCTACAAGAAGGCTACTACTAATAACTCCTCCTGTTTTTCTATACCAGTTTCAGTTGATTTCTCAACGATTTCTGTGAATTCGTTGATATGCCCAATCACATCAGATCCTTCTGACAGAGACAAATTTACCAGTCGCTTATAAAGAGACACTTTTTGCAACTGTACTTTTGGCATATATATATTTTGCAATTTCACCCAAGCCTTGTATAAAGTATTGCAACTTTTTAAGTATGCCAACTGTGAAGGCTTGGCACAAAGACGAATTGAAGCCAGTGCTTTTTGGTCATCCGTCTTTCATTTTCTTTATCTGCTTCAGGTGTGACGTGTTCAATTTTTATTTGCTCGTTTACTATTTTCCAAACACTTATGCTCTAGAAGACTCTTCATTTGTATACACCAAGTGTCTGAATTTTCTTCATCCATTTTTTATGTTTGGATAACCGGAGAAGTCATTCTTAAATGATTATAATTTGCAACTGGAAAACTAAATCTGGGCCCATAACCTAATAATTTTAGTATTTAATATATTTTGCATATTTTATTCTTTGTTTTTCACGTGCGTGCCTTTACAACGGAAATATTACGAGTAAAAAAGGAAAGAAGATATGTATTAACACAAACACAGGGTTGCTAATATTTACATTGGCAATGCAAGGGTTGCCTGATATTTCCAACAATATTTATATCAATGTCCAAAATACTCCAGTTTGATATATAGAGTTGGAAACTTGTAGAAATATAAAAATTAAACACACACAAACAACAAAACGCATATAAACGTTTTTTTACAAAAACAAGGAAAACGAATCATTGGCTTGAAAGCTCAAAAAAATTGATCACATATAATAGTTTGAAAAAAATAAAAAAACAAGTTTGAGAATTGAATTTAGCTTAAGCCATATATTGAATACCTTCCACGTACATATACAAACGGTGGGCGTGGGAGGTATATGGTATTATAATATATGTAGTACGCATCAACTTAAAAGTCCTGTTTTACGCTGAGTACGGGTTTTCGTATATTATGGTTGTGTCCGTTATCCAAACACGCACATTTTTAGCACATTAGTTATGGGGTAATTATAAATATTTTTGCCAAATTCCAATTTCAATTTTTGAGACAGATAAAAAGTTCTTTGTCGATTTTGAGCGTGTTTGTTATACGTCCACGCCCATTTTTGGTTTATCGAAAAGGTAGTAATTTTAAATATGTATACAAAATTTTAACTTCATAGCTGAATTTCTGTGCCAATTAAATAGACTTTTGTCAATTGTGGGCGTGGCTCCATATGGATTTTACCTCAATCAAATAGGAAGCACTGTATTGAAATTAGAAGTGTTTGTATAAAATTTCAACTCAATATCTTAAAATTTACGACCGTGAGAAAACCAACAACAGACGACCACACGAACAGACATGTCTAAATCAATTCAGTTTCTCATGTTGATCAAAAAATATATGTGCTTTGTAGTTGTGGAAGGCCTCCTTCTTGGTGTTGCAAATGGAACAACAAACTTAGTCTGTAACGGCATTTTATGTGGACCGATTTTGGTCATTATCAAACTACAGCGAAGCAAGAATATTATGTGGCATTGAATTTTAAATTCATATCTGAGCAAGAATATATATATTTTTAGGTGTGCCCCCCTCACCACCTTCTGATCCTTACAACGTTTTGTGTAAAACCGATATACACTCATTAGAATTATGCCTCATAGCTCTTTACATGAGTTTCACGGCATTATCATCAAAGCAAAAATAGAAAAAAAAATGTTATAATTAAAATTGTCGTATATTTGAATTTAAGTTAACATATTACGGAAATAATCCAATATTTCTGCATGAATTTCACTTTTCAATGCAATAAGAAAAACATCATAATCGCAATCCACTTCTACACTGACTAAACATTCCATTGTATTGAGGGACGGTACTTCTTTGAAGCATGGTTTTATTTTTAAAGCATCAAACAAATCGACAACTTGTTGTCGTTCCGATTCGTACGCTTTCATTAAAATCTGTTTCGCCTTCTGTTTTAAATGATGATAGAAATTTGAAAAATAATTATGACGATCACACAGTAGCACACCCGGTGTTTCGCCAATAGTTGTATCAGTTAATTCACGATAAGTTTTGAATTTACGATAACGTTCAGCTTCTACATCTACGGTTGCAGTATGTAATGAAACAATTTCCATTTTATATTCTGAATCTATGGTGCACTATGGAGAAGAAAGAAAAGGGTATTTCTTATAATATATAAAATAACATAAAAATCTATCATACGTTTTTGATAACATCAAGCACAGCAGTGGCTGCCTTTTGACGAGCATCCTTCTTCTTTTCCGATACACCAATTCGTTTAATCGATGCCACCGTACATAAAACAGTAAATTCAGGAGCATCTGGTGTGCCACCCTCTTGCATAATTTCAAATATTGGCAATGGATGTTTTTGCTGTACGCAATAATCACGCAACGCTACCACCATATCGGTTGTGGGTGATTCGACAAATTCGACTCGTGGTATTTCATCAATATCCGGATTATCAATGCGTAATAATTTAATGAGATTAGCAGCTGTAAGGTGCTTGGCATCCCTTTTGGAGCGCCCACAACCATCCGCTTCGATATCCATTACTTGGGCACGGCATATAAATGCACCATCTTCCGAATCAAGCCATTCGTAAGTAGGCGCTGCTATTTTATTTTTTGCACAATACTCTTGTAATGCTGAAACTGAAGATTTCGCAGCCATTTCCTATTTCATATGTATTTGAGTAAGTGCACTTCTTTTTTTTTTATAATTTTTTAATTTCTCTAATAGCCTATGATTTATACTTTTGCGTAATATGCCACCATTTATCATTTCATTTGTTGTGTACAATATCATTTACGTTACAGTTAAATGCGTGAACTTAAAAGTAGAGGAAAAAATAAAACTTTTTAAGAGATTCCGGTGAGAGAGGATAAGACGACAGAAATGAGAAATATCAAAACAGGCCATTTTTAAAGTCATACTGTTTTTACAATCAATTTTTATGCATAAAAGCTCATTTCATAAATAAATGTACTTATATTTACTTAAAATATAACATTTGTAAAAATTTTTTTATATACAATATATATGAGCGCCCGGACCATGCAAAATATTACATTTAATAAGTCCTTATATTCATATAAATACCTTACAAGTTTAAAATAAATTAAAGCAAGTAAGAAAACTGAATTTGGCTTAGGCCAAATCTTAAATACCCTCCACCTCCACAGCGGTGGGCGTGGCATATATATATATATACATATATATATTGCGCCCTCTAATAGTGTACATATTACGTATTAGCTTGCAAATCTACTTTTACGTTGAATATGGTTTTTGAAAATTGTGGGCGGGTCTGTACATCGATGGATGGGCTAACCTTTAATAAGTGCACTCAATTTCAAGTTCACAGGTCAACTTTTGTGCATATATAAAGGTTTTTGTTGATTGTGCGCGCATCTGTAATTCGAACACGCCCATAAATAACAAATTTCAACTTCTTAGGTTAAATTTTGTGGCGGATATAAAGATTTTTGTTGATTGGGGGCGTGAAACTAATCCGAATACGCCCATTTTAGGCATATCGATGAAGCTAATATTTATAGACGTACGTACAAAATTTTTGTGGCAGATAAATAGGTTTTTGTTGATTGTGTGTGTGGCTCTTGACCGATTTTGCCCATTCTAAATAGCGATCTGCGTGCAAAAACTAAAAGTGGCTGTACAAAATTTCAGCTCAATATCTCAAAATCTTCGCCTGTGAGAATGCCAACAATGGACAGACACACGGACACAGGGACATACCTGTCTAAATCGACTCACTTTTTGACGCTGATCAAAAATATATATACTTTGTTTGTGGTCTCTGACGCTTCCTTCTGGGTGTTGCAAACGGAAGAACAAACTTTGTGTACCCTCATCACTGAGGTGGAGGGTATAAAAAGGAAAATAAATAAATAAGGAGTCTCTCGTTATAACAGCTTATTGGACTATGAACTAGATGGTCTGCAAAAGATTTTTGCAAATTTACATTTTCCAAAATAATTAGCGAGTCGCACGCATTGAGAAGTTTGTTTTCAATACGGTCGTTATTAGTAGTATTACTAATATAGAGAAATTATACATACTAATAAAACTTAACAAAGGTTATTACCCATCTTTACGATGAGTACACAACATGGTGTGTTAATGTAATACAATTTTTTCTACAGGCACTTTAAATTTTTGCTATTGAAAATGGGCAAAATCAGTCAAGAGTCTCGCCCACAATCAGCATAAATCTAAAAATTGAGCTATGAAGTTGAAATTTGATTTATACATTTATAATTACCCCATTCATCCATGTACCAAAAACGGGCACGATCGGATAATAGGCACGCCCCCAACCTTCAAAAATCTATTTATTTGCCACAACAATTGAGCTATAAAGTTGAAATATGTATAACTACTTTATTCTTCAATGTGGCAAAAATAGGTGTGCTCGAATGACAAACGGGAGCATCATTTACAAAAAAACTGTACTCAGGATAAAACTCGACTGTAATTACCATGCCCACCATACTTATAAGTAGATGTGAAGGATATTTAAGATTTAGAAAATTTACTTCTTATTTGTTATAAGTATACAATTATGACGTGGTGCCCGTGAACGCATATAGTAAAGATTCTTTATAATATATCTAGTATTCCTGGTCCAATTTCTTTCATATGTATAGAACGTACAAATAAAGGACTAATTTCTCTTTTTTTTTAACTGAAATTTCCTATACTGAAATATAAATATCAACCCTAGCTTTTTAGTACGTTAAACTTTTTTAAAGTTGTGAGCCAGACCAGTCAGAATGAAAATCCATAGGCTTAGGACCTATACTTGAACGGATTTTGCCAATTTGCAACACTAAACTATACACAAATAAGAAAAATTATGTGTGTCAAAATTCAATGATATGATGATGTTTGCAACCGAGTGACGAAGCAAAAATTTAAAAAATCACACATTCTAAGGGGCGGACAGAAGGGCTTAATCGACTTAAAATTCAATGCTGAGCAAGAATATATATAGTTTTGGAGATGAGGCTTGCTCCGATTTGGTCCTAACAAACGTTTGAACACAACCAATATTCCCCCATTTCATTAAAATTATATAACGGCACTATCATCATAGCAAAAATTGAAAAAATTAATGAACTTCTTTATTAAATTTTGTATATAACTATTTTGTTTTGTTTTATTTTTCTTATAACACTTTTATTTTGTTTTGTTTTTCCACAATTTTTATAACAATTCCTCTTCAATGAAGATATATATGTGTATGTATATGTATGTAACATTCATAGAAGTATGATAACATGTCCACGAAAAATCATTATAAAAAAACAGATAATGAGTAAAATGTACAAAAGAGGTAGTTTTTTATACCCTCCATCTCAGTGATGAGGGTATACTAAGTTTGTTCTTCCGTTTGCAACACCCAGAGGGAGGCGTCAGAGACACTACAAAGTATATATATTCTTGATCAGCGTCAAAAACTGAATCGATTAGGACAGGTATGTACCAGTGTTCGTGTGTCTGTCCGTTTTTGGCATTCTCAAGGGCGTAAATTTTGAGATATTGAGCTGAAATTTTGTACAGCCACTTTTAGTTTTAGAATGGGCAAGATCGGTCAAAAGCCACGCCCAAAATCAACAAAAGTCTATTTATCTGCCACAAAATTTGAGCTATAAACTTGAAATTTGGTATTTGAATTTATAAATATTATCTTCATCGATATGCCAAGGATGGGCATATTCAGATTACAGACACGCCCCCAACAATAAAAAATTTTATATCTGCCACAAAAGTAGACCTAGAAACTTGAAATTTGGTAAGCGTTTACATAGTTATCCCATCCACTAATGCGCCAAAAGTGGGCGTGGTCGAATAACATACACGCTCACAATCGACAAAAATCTATATATCTGCCACAAAAGTTGACCTGTGAAGTTGAAATTTAGTGTACTTATTGAGCCCGTTCATCAATGTACCAAAAATGGGCGTGGTCGGATAACAGACACGCGCAGAATTTACATAAAACCATATTCAATGTAAAAGTAGACTTGCATGCTGATACGTAATATGTACACTATTAGAGGGTGCAATATATATATATAGGCCACGCCCACCGCTGTGGAGATGGAGGGTATTAACGTTTTGGTCTAAGGCAAATTTAGTTTTTTTACTTGTTTATTTTGATTTAATGTGATATAAAATACATACATACAAATTTATTGTTGATTAAATTATTAACTTATTGCGCACACACACAAGTGCATAATGAACATTATACACTAACATCATTAGTAAAACAACTTTTGTTTCCGAAACGTTTACCGAAGTAGGGATTTATCTATTTTCTTCACATCTGTTTGATGGTGAACGGGATGCCCCGAATTGGCAATCTATACTATTTGATATGACATCAATATAAAATTAACGATTGAAAATATTATAGTCGGTCAATCCGCGATTAAATACCCTACACCATTTGATATATTATTCAATTTAAATTTTTTCTTTGATAAATGAAGAGTTTTATTTTTCTATACCTACTTGTACTTTAAAAAATTTTAAAATGACACATAAGTCACACATTTTTTATTATATTTTGTTTGTTTATGATATAAAAAAAATTATATGGGGAGGGGTTCTAAAAGTGGTTCAATCCGGTCCATTCTTAATAGGGTTCCCCTTTGGGCCAATACGTGTCCTTGTACCAAATTTCATCAAAATATCTCAAAAAATGCGACCTTTAGCTTGCGTACAAATTTAGATGGACAGACACGAGGACAGACGGACATGGTTAAATCGATTCAGATTTTGATTCTGAATCGATCGGTATAACTGAAGGTGGGTGTGGCATTTGCCGTTTAGGCGTTACAAACATCCGCACAAACTTAATATACCCTTTTCCACGGGGTGGTGTAGGGTATAAAAATTAAATTAAATGTCTTCTTTTCTTACTTCTTCCTCATTACACACATTTATCTGTTGTTATGAAATTTTAAAGGCCTACCATTACGTCTGTACCACCAATTTTAGTAACTGATCTTTTTACGTATCTTCATAGATAAACGTTGCTGAGATTGTTGTTGTTGGCATACGTTTGTTGTTGTTATGGTATTTCGTTCTATGGTACTATTGTTGATGTTGTAGTTATATTTAGAGGCACGTGTTAAATATAAAGTTTGATTCGTCGGTGTTGGTATACCTGAAGACGAGATGCAAGGTGTAGACGAGGAAGACTGTGTTGCTGGAGATGATGTATACAAAAGCTGGCAGCTATTACGTAAACGCGTACGTAAACTGCCATTACTACGACCACTAGTTAAGCAATTACTGCAACTGGCATTTGTTGTTGTGGTCACTTTATTGTTGTCTGCTGTTGCTTTTAAAGTAATACCTTTACTATTATTATTATTATTATTATTGTTGTTGTTGTTGTTGTTATTGTTGTTATTACTGCCACTCATTGTTGTTTTCCTTAACAATTTATTATTATATTCATCACATTTGTCTTTCTCGATGCGGGTACTGCTCAGAGAGCGTTTGTTACGTTTCAAGCCAACAATCAAGGCTGATCGAACAGTTGATCTGCTACTGCTACTACATGGTATACAGGAAACAGCTGTAACAGCAACGCCAGCAGCATCATCACAAGTAGTAGTAGTAGTTGTCGTTGATTTTATTGTGTTAGCCTGAGTATTCTCACTAAGATGATTTGTATCTGTGTGATTTGTTGTTAGAATGGAAGGCGATGTTGAGAAGGTGGGAGTAGAAGGGCAGAACGATAATAATAATGTTTTTGTTGTGGTTGTTGTTGTTGTTGGTATATATGAAAGTGAAGAACAATATACAGGTTTTGTTGTTGTTATTGTTGTTGTGGTAGTATTAGTATTAGTAATATTCTTATTATAAATTGATGTTGTTGTTGTAATTTCATTTAATAAATCGTCTGCACCATCATCTCCATGTGTTGCATGTAAACTACTAATAGATGAATATTTCATAGATTCACGTTTACAAGAAGAAGAAGAATAAGAGGAAGGAGAGGAGGCGGCAGATTGGTGGTTATTGTTAGAAGAATATTTATTTTGATTTTTACATTTTTTCCTAACTGAACTTCTTAAACCACCACCACCACCGAAACGTTGCAATAATGTAACGGTACTATCTACATAATTATTATTATTATTGTTACTATTACTACTACTCAATGACTTATTTTTTGCTAAACCATTAGAATTCTTATTTAAATTAACGCAAGAGCGTGTAGTTGTGATGCCATCACTACCATTAGCTGGGGTGTCTAACAAATCAGTGGTAGTAGTAGTAGTTGTTGCCTTTGCCGTTACCACTGCCATTGAGATCGGTAATGCTGACACATCACGATAATAACGAGCACAGGTCATAGTACAAGGCTGTACTATTGTTGTTGATGTCGTAACATCTACATCACCTGTTGCGGCATTATGATGATCACAACGTATACGTGAATGGCCTCTTAAGGTCATATGATGATGAGAGCTGGGCGACCCCATTGCCAAATCATTTAAATTTTGTAAACGTTGTGAACTTTTGGAGGGTGGTATGGTGGCAGATGAGCCGACAACACCACAACCACTAATACCACCACGACCAAGGCCCCCATCACTACTTATAGCCGCTTCTAAATCTATTAAAGTTGCTGTTGCTCTAATCACAGGAATCTTGCTGTCATTAGCTGCTGTTGCTGTCGTTGTTGCTATTGAGGAACTGATCAATGTGTTGTTATGTGTTTTTGTTTGTTTATTCAAACTACTCAATGTAGGAGCCGTTACGTTTGGATGGTAATATGTAGTGGATGATGTAGCTCCGGTATAAAACAAATTGTTGTTGTTGTTTTTATTATTATTATTATTAATCCTATTATTGCTGTTAAATGTCTGTTGTTGCTGCATTTGTTGTTGCACTTTACGTAGGTTGATTAAACCAATTCTATATGTTATGGCATGTGTCGTTGTTATTATTATTTTACATTAAATTAGTAATCATTTGTTAGTAGAAAAAATTTTTTATTCGTAATTTAAACCGAATACGCCATCATGATAAAAAAAGATGAAAAATAGAAAACAACAAAAACAAATACATCGAGTGTGGTATTAGATAAGAAGAAGAAGAAAAATATACAATATATTATATAATAAAATTCAATAATTTAACAAGTGAAAATATTCGGTCGGTCAAGCTCGATCATTCAATATCTTACCACCACTTAGCTTCATAAAATATGGTACTAGTTTAATTATAAACGCAGGTATTATTATTTGAGTAACTTTGCAAAAAGTGTTATATGGGAAAAGGTTCTAAAAATGCTTTGATCGGGTCCAAATATGTTTTAGACAATTTTTAAGAAGAACAAGTAAGAAAACTGAATTTGGCCAAATCTTAAATAACCTCCACCTCCACAACGGTGGGCATGGCATATATATATATATAGCGCCCTCTAATAGTGTATGTCTTACGTATCAGCATGCAAGTCTACTTTTACGTTGAATATGTTTTTTTGTAAATTGTGGGCGTGTCTATTATACGACCACGCCCATTTTTGGCAGATTAGTCAATAAAATAACTATGTATACGCGTATCAAATTTGAAGTTCCTTGGGCAGATATATAGATTAATGTCAATTGTGTGCGTGTCTGAAATTTAACCACGCCTATTTTTGGCACATCAGTAGATGGGATAACTATGTGTACGCATACCACATTTCAAGTTCATAGGTCAACTTTTGTGGCAGATATAAAGCTTTTTATTAATTGTGGGCGTGTCTGTAATCTGAATACGCTTATTTTTGGCATATTGATGAAGCTAATATTTATAGATGTACGTACCAAATTTCAAGTTTGTAGCTCATATTTTGTGGTAGATAAATAGATTTTTGTCGATTGTGGGCGTGGCTCTTGGCCGATTTTTCCCATTCTAAATAGCGATCTGCGTGCAAAAACTAAAAGTGCCTGTACAAAATTTCAGCTCAATATCTCAAAATTTACGCCCTTGAGAATGCCAACAACGGTCAGACACACGGACACTGGTACATACCTGTCTAAATCGACTCAGTTTTTGACGCTGATCAAGAATACATATACTTTGTAGTGTCTTTGAGGCCTCTTTCTGGGTGTTGCAAACGGAAGAACAAACTTAGTATACCCTCATCGCTGAGGTGGAGGGTATAAAAATACTTGAATCAAACAAAGAAATTAATATGCAAAATTTTTTTTCGAAATATATTTTATTAGAAGCAAAAATCATGCAATCATATAATAGAATATATAATTATACTAAAAATCGTGTAAATAAATAAATAAATAAATTTTACAACCATTTCAAGATTTTTTCGTACAATTAGATAGATAAAAAACAATATTTTTTAATTCAACAAAGTACCATTAATTAATAATTATAAATGCTAAGGAGAAACAGAACAAAGAAAGCGAGTAAAAAAGTAAGGAATATATTTATACATTGTGTGCAAATTTAGGTTTTTTTATTCTATTAGAGATTTTTTTTAAATTACAAAATGTACATTTATATATAAATTTATAAATTGCTGAATTTTGTAAATAAGTTTACATAAAAGAATTTAACTACATTCAATTTACATTACACATGAGAGTTATATGTTACACGAAAAAAAAACAATATTTATCTTGATTAATGGCGATGAAGATAATCCAATAGGATTTGTACGAAACTTTGTTGATAGTTGGGTGGGGGTAGGAAAATATATATACATATACAATATATAAAAAATAAATTAGAAAAAGAAATGCCAAAAATTTTATATTACAATAAATAATTTATAAAAAAAATTCTTTCTTCTGGTGTTTATTATACAAAAATTTTGAATCACAATAAAAATTAATAAAGAACAAGTAAAAAAAATATATTTGGCTATAGCCAAATCTTGATTACTCACCATCGATGTCATAAAAGTTTTCAGAGCAGTCATATCTGTTGGATCATATCTACTGTAGTTCGGAAATTTTACCTAATTTTTTTTCTCCATTTTCAATTTTTGTTGCATTGGGGGCGTGGCTCGAGCGATTTTGCATAATTTCTATACCAACTATCATAGGAAGTCTACCGAACTGCCAAGTTTGGAATCGATATTTCAATTTTAGAGACCAGGACAGTGATTACCACAAGAATACGTGCACAGGGACAGAAGGACATTCGCTGCTGATTTAGAATAATAATACATTGTGGGTCAAAGTTGACAAAGTTGTGTGATGATGAGTATTTAACAAAAAAATAGTGAAATTCAGAAAGAAAATCACTTTTCTTACTAATTCCCCCTACACTTGGATACACCTCTCTATCCACAATTTGTCAACAATTTTTTATATTTCGTTGTGTTAGTATCATTAGTTAAGGGTGGTGTAATTTTACTTCTAATAATCATCACATAGTACATGAACCAATAAGTTAAGTAATGTTATAAGAGAGAGTGAGAGATAGATAGAAAGAGAGGGAGAAAATAATGCACGCAAGATTAGATGGTGGTGAGCATTGGTTGATTGATTTTGAGTGAGAAGTTTAAGTATTACACAATATTCAAGTTTTTGTTAATAAATTTTTCAATAATATTCAGTCGCTTACCTTTTGCTATAAATGGCCAAACTACGTGCTCGCGTTGTCATAGCTGTGCTCGTGTTATTGCTTGTTGTTGTTGTCGCTATAATATTATTGCTGTTAATATTGCACATATTATTGTTGTTATTATTATTATTATTGTTGTTGTTGTAATTATATTGATGTATTAAATTATTTGATGTAATTTCATTTGTTTCTAAACATTCCATACCCGCTGTTTTATAATTCACTGATGCTAGTTGTTGGTGTTGTTGTTGTGTAGTAGCTGCTGGCTTGGTATGACTAGAATTTGTTAAAACATTCACCAAATTGTTGTTGTTGTTACGAAAAGGTTGTGAACGGGCACGTGTGCGCAACGGCAAGTCCAAGTCTCTATAATCGAATAAAATTTATAAAATCTACAGAATCCAACTTGCAATTTAATACATAATGCTTACACTACTATATATCGTACTCAGGTATCTGCCACGCCCATTTTTTTTAACTACTTCTTTATGTAGATATGATTGGGATTTAAGATTTGGTTCGTACTAACACCATAGTTTATACCGTAAATCTTAAATACACTCCACATCTGCACACAAGCAGTGGGTGTGGCAGGTACATGATTATGTCCTTTAATATGTATTACGTATTAGCTAACAAGTCAAGTTTTACGCTGAAAATAGGTTTTTATAAACAGTGGGCGTGCTTGTTAACCGACCACGCCTATTTTTAGAACATCGATTATGAATATTTAATTCAAATTTTAACTCCAAATCAAATAAATTTTTGTATATTATGGAACCATTGCTTACCTATTTATGACACCACTAGAACGGGAGTTATGTTGACGTCTCATGGCTTTTATTTGATTTAATTTATCACCTTGTGTTTGGGTGGTTTTCTTTTCTAATGCCGTCTGTGACATTTTCACCGTTGACGCTATGGTCGGTCTTTGTAAAGTCGCATCATATATAGAAGTATAAGGTTTTTTTACTTTTTTATCTGCAATGCTAACACCAGTAGCCACTGATGGCAAATGTTCAATAGTGACGTGCGGGGTTTTGCGTTGGAAGTCAACACCACCACCACTTTCAACAGTGGGTGAAACATTAATTACACGTCGTAAATTTGAAGAGATTGTAGGTGCCGGTCTATTTCCCACCGTGGTCGGTGATTTGCGTCTTCGTGTAATATATTTATTATTGAGTTGAGAAGTGATTGAATCTTCCTCAGTTTCAGTAATTTCATTATCACTGGCACTTGTGGGTGGTGTAACTGTACCATCTAACCGTGCATTAGCGCTACCACTCGTCAACAATAATGGCAAACGTTTGCAGTTTTTATTATCGAAGGAACCTAACTCCAAACAATCCAACTTATTGTTACCATCCTCCAACTGTTGACGCTCTTGTTGGTCATCTTCATGTAAATGCATTGTATCTACACGCTGTGCTATACCTTTAACTCGTGTCATTAATAATTCAGTATGCGCATTAGCCGTAAACGTTATACGCCTTTTAAAAGTTATACTATAAATGCCATACTTGTGTATAGGAGTACAAATGCCCAATCGTTTGCGCATACGCTCTCCCTCAGACCATAACCAAATTTGTTTACTGTAAACGAAAATAAGTGAAAATAATATAGTCGGTCAAGCCCGACCATCAGATACCCTACACCACTTGATATATTATATTATTGAATTTAATTTTTTTCTTTGATAAATGAAAAGTTTTATTTTTCTATACCTACTTGTACTTTAAAAAATTTTAAAATGATACATAAGTCACACATTTTTTATTATATTTAGTTTGTTTATGATATCAAAAAAAAAATTATGTAGGGAGGGGTTCTAAAAATGGTCCAATCCGGTCCATTTTCAAAAGGGTTTATTTTTGGGTCAATGCCTTTCCGCGTGTCAAATTTCATCGAAATATCTCAAAACATAATGGGATATCATATGAGGAGGGGTTCTAAAATTGGTTCAATCCGGTCCATTCTTAATAGGGTTCCCCTTTGGGCTAATACATGTCCTTGCACCAAATTTAATCGAAATATCTCAAAAAATAATAGGACCTCATATGGGGAGGGTTCTAAAAATGGTTCAATCCGGTCCATTTTCAATAGGGTTCCCCTTTGGGCCAATACATGTCCTTGTACCAAATTTCATCAAAATATCTCAAAAAATGCGACCTGTAGCTTGCGCACAAATTTAGATGGACAGGCAGGAGAGACGGACAGACGGACATGGTGAATTCGATTCAGATTTTGACTCTGAATCGATCGGTATAATTGAAGATGGGTGTGGCATTTGCCGTTTAGGAATTACAAACAACCGCACAAACTTAAAATTCCCTTTTCCACAGGGTGGTGCAGGGTATAAATATCAAGCGAAAGGGAAACGTGTGTGTATGTATTTTTGGGGAAGTACTTAATTGTTTTAATATCAACTTTTCACTCCTAATTGTCCATACTTTCACATCACTTACTCTTCCATCCATTGCTGTTGATGACCAATCACCGAACCCGGTCTGCATAAACGCAACCACGCTATAGCTTCCAGGGCTGAAAAGTGGTAATGTTTCATAATATAAGCTCCGATTAAACTACCAGTACGTCCCAGACCAGCTAAGCAAAAGAAATAGAATATTTTCACTTTAAATATTTATCACACTTTCTCTCGCGCTTCCTTTACCTTTACAATGCACTGCTATTGCCCCCTTTGTTGTTTCACAGATGGTAAGAAATTTTTTCAATATCACATCACTCGGTGTACTCCCATCAATAAAGAACAGATCCTTATGCAAGAATCCAGCATTCTCGAATATTGAAGCATGATAAACTTTGGCATTTAAACGGATTACTGTGGTGACGGAATTGTTGCGAAAATATTCAAAATATGTTTCGGGCGAATGGCAAGGATAGCCGTTCGGTAATGTTTTCGATTTTTGATGTGGCCCACAAAAAGCGATAAATTTTTGTGGCACAATCCAATTGAAATCACCATTTTCTACCCGCTCATAATATTCATACTCCTCGGCATCGAAATCGTCAAAATTAAAGAAACCAGCATTTAAAGCTTTGTACACAGCATTTATACAATCGATAAGGGAAATTTTATATGTACTCGGACCATAAGAGGCATCACAGAAGCGTGTATAGGCCGGTATGTCGCCAGCGACTAATGGCTCGTATGCCTCTTCAGGTGTACGATTTAAATAGATAACCTTTTAGACGCGGAAAAAATATATATAATAAGTGAAAATATTGTAGTGGATCAAGCGCGATCACTTAATACCCTACACCACTTAGTTCCATAAGTAAGCGCCAGACATTGGCCTATTAGTCATTTCGTGAAATATCTTTATATAGAAAAAGGTTCTAAAAAAAGGTTCGGTTAAAATTTCTTACAGTTAATTATTAAGTGTTACTATTCTTCACCAAATGTTGTCAAATATTAAGAATTGCGCTTTTTTGTCATTTTTATACCCTCCACCTCAGTGATGAGGGTATACTAAGTTTGTTCTTTCGTTTGCAACACCCAGAAGGAGGCTTCTGGGTGTTGCAAACCCAGAAGCCTCCTTCTGGGTGTTGCAACAGAGACTCTACGCGCTCAATTTTTGTGGCAGATAAATAGATTTTTGTTGATTGTAGGCGTGGCTCTTGACCGATTTTGCCCATTTTAAATAGCGATCTGCGTGCAAAAACTAAAAGTGGCTGTACAAAATTTCAGACCAATATCTCAAAATTTACGCCCGTGAGAGTGCCAACAACAGACAGACACACGGACACACGGACATACATGTCTAAATCGACTCAGTTTTTGACGCTGATCAAGAATATATGTACTTTGTAGGGTCTCTGACGCCTCCTTCTGGGTGTTGCAAACGGAAGAAAAACAAACTTAGTATACCCTCATCACTGAGGTAGAGGGTATAACATTGCAACCTATAGCTTAAGCACAAATTTACATTGACTAACAGACGGACATGGTTAAATTGATTTAGATTTTGAATCTGAATTTATTATAATATACAAGTGATTATGGGTATAAAAATCTCTCCTTCAATCTCTCTTAATAGTTACTTACTGAAAAAGCTCCTATCAAGTAGGCGGCATTGATCCGTTTCGCGGGATTCATTGAAGTGTAATGGATAATTTTCTTATTCATTAATATTCGATTATTTAATTTTGCATTCAATTTTTGACAATATCGATAGAGACTACATATATTTAATGGTCCGAAATCATTGTAAAAATTCTCATACACAAAATCATCATCTATGCAAAAATAGTGGGTGTTCAGCGTATTTTTCGGTTTGAAACTTCTCTTGAAGGCCACAAAATATAAGCGATCTATAAGGAAAAATACAATACAAAACATATAATACTCATTAACTTAATTTAACTTCGTAGGTCAGCTTTTATGGCAATACGAGTGTAAGCGTATCAGTTATCCGACCATACCCATTTTTTAAGCACATATATGGATGACGTAATTACAACCATTCCGCATTTAAATTTCATAGCTCAATTTTTTTGGCAGATAAAGAGATTTTTGTCGATTGTGGGCGTGGAATTTGATCGATTTTGCACAAATGAAATAGCATATTAAATGCAGAAACTAGAATTGAAGAATTTCAGCTCAATATCTCAAGATTTACTACTGTGAGGGTGCCAACAACAGAAAGACAAATATACACACATGCCTAGGTCGATCTCCAAATTTTTATATTACTTTGTTGGGCCTCTGACCCCTCCTCCTTCTAGACGTTGCAAGCGGAATGACAAACTTAGCATACCACCTCTCCTATATTATGTGAAGGGTACAATAAATAATAACAAGTAAGAAAACTAAATTTGTCTTAGACCAAATTTTAAATACCCTCCACCTCCACAACGGTGGGCGTGGCAAATAAATATATATTGCACTCTCTAATAGTGTATGTATTACGTAAATAAAAATCTTTATTTCTGCCACAAAAGTTGACCTAGGAACTTGAAATTAGGTATGCTTATACATACTGATGTGCCACTGATGGACATGATTAAATCGATTCAGATGTTGACTCTGAATGGATCGATATAACTAAAGGTGGGTGTGGCATTTGCCGTTTTGGAGTTACAAACATCCGCACAAACCCTTTGCCCCAAATGGTGCAGAGTATAATTAGAGGTTAAGTGTTGAATTAGTATCATCATGAATGGCGTGAACGTATATGTATGTCGTTTGCCTATATGTGAACACGGCGCGTGACAGCCTTGCAATGGTGTATGCATTACTTTTCAACTTGTAAACTGTGGGAGTGTCTGTTATGCCGACTTCTCTCTTATACGCATGTATACCAAATTTCATAACCATAGGTTAATTTTTTGACTTATAAATAGATTTTTATCGATTGTAGGCGTGGTTCCCCTTCCAATTCAATTCAATTTGCGCCTGTGAGGGTTCCAATAATATATGGACACACGGAAAAACATGTCCAAATCGATTCAAATTTGTAAGCTGATTAAGAATGTATATGTTTTGCATGCTTTCTTGAGGGTGTTACAAACGTTTTGACAAAGTTAGTATACCCCTGCCATTTTAGTTTCTTTGGTTTAGTAATACTTTTTCTATATGCAGACAGTTTAACTTGTTTATGAAAGTTGATTATAAGGAGATCTCATTGCCAATGCTCTGCTTTATACTTACTGTGTTGTATTTCAGATGCTGCCGCTAATAAATCATGATTGTCATCATCCAACATATTGACAATTTACTTCTGCTCTGCTCTTCTCAGCTTTATCAGCAATTTTTAACAGATCAATCTCACACTCTATATGTGTGAAGCAGCTACACCTCAGTTTTTTTTTCTCACTCTCTCTCTATCTCCCTAATTTTTCATGCAGCAGCAACAATGTGGGTTGAATGTTTTTTAAATTTTTCGTTTTTTTTTAATATATGTACAAAAAAATTCAACTAGTTTTGATGGCGTCACATATGTATGCTGTAATAATTTGCTTTAATCGTTGGGAGTGGGAGTGTTTTCAATAATTTTTATTTTTATAATTGTATGTAATTCATAAAAGACTTTGTTGTAAGCTGTTAATTATAAGAAGCTGTAGGGCATTTTATTTCTTTATTTTAATAATAATTACGTCTCACAGTGAATGTTGGACTACTTCAGAGTGCTTAGCTTTGTTTCTGTTGATGTGGTTGGTGTTGTATTATGTAGTCATAAAGCAAACAACAAATGTTTCCACTAGTTCTTGATCTTCTCACTGTTGTATCATACACCTTTTTACAGCAATTTTGTTAAAACAGATTTTTTTATGTAAAATTTCTGTAATCGTTATATATTTTTCTAAAAAACAGAACACAAAAAAATTAATAATTTTAATTAATTATTGTAATTGAAATATAAAATTAAGAAAGAACCTACATTTGGCTTAGACTAAGTCTTAACTACTCTTCATATTTAAATACAAATAGTGGGCACGGTTGGCACATGATTATGTCCTCTAATTGTGTATGTATTACCAATCAGTATCCAAATCTACTGTTACGTTGAGTATGTTTTTTTAAATTGTGGGCGTGTCTGTTATCTGACCATGCCCATTTTTGGCACATCGATAGATAGGATTACCTTAAAAAAGTGCACCATGTTTCAAGTTCATAGGTAAATTTTTGTGGCAGATATATAGACTTTTGTTATTTGTGGGCGTGTCTGTTATCCGATCACGCCCATTTTTGACACATCGATGAACGAAATAGTTATAGTTTAAGTTTATAGCTAAAATTTTTGGGGCAGATAAATAGATTTATGTGGATTGTGGACTTGGTTCTTGACGAATTTTAAATAGCGATCTGAGTGCTAAAAGTGTCTAATATATAATATGGGAAATAATATATATGTATATATATAATATATATATTGCGCCCTCTAATAGTATGTTCTTCTTCTATATATATTCTTGATCAGGAACTAAAACTGAGTCGATTTAGACATGTATGTCCATGTGTCCGTCTGTTGTTGGCACTCTCACGGGCGTAATTTTTGAGACATATAGCTTAAATTTTGTACAGCCACTTTTAGTTTTTGCACGCAGATCGCTAGTTAAAATGGACAAAATCGGTCAAAAGTCACGCAGACTATCGACAAAAATCTACTTATCTGAAACAAAAATTGGGCTATAAATTTGAAATTTGGTACGCTTAAAGACCATTAAAAAAAATTGATTTTTTTCAGATTTTGTTTAATTGTGGGCGCGTCCTTCGATTGATTTTGCCCGATTTCAATATCAACCTAAATTTCGGCGATTCGGCGAACAATATTTCTACAAAGATTGGAATCAATATCTCTATTTTTTTCTATTGCTTGAATGTTTACTACAACCGGACTGACAGACGGACCTAAATAAAAAGGTTCAGAATTTCAAGCTAAAGAAAAATATATACATTTCGCAAAATTTCTGACGCTTTTTTCTGGTTATCATGAAATGAATGACACACTTAATAAACTCCCTATCTTATGTGGAAGGTATGTGGACAAGGCGTAACTTAAGAAAACAAAGGGTAACATTAAATTAAATAACTTACGTTTTTTTTTTTGGAACTTTTTCTGATTTTTTTTTCTTTTTTGTTTTTTTTTTTGGTTTTCTTAAATATTTAATTCATTCAAATAAATGCTGAAAAGAAAAAGTATATACATGAGTTGAAAAGAATGATTTTAACTACAATATAAAGTTTATGAAAATGAGATCATACGTAAAGGAGAAGTTATAACAAAAGTTCGCTATTAAAAAACTAATATAACAAAAAAAGTAAACTATAAGATAAAGAGATAATATCAATTGATTGAATATATACAAGTATTATATATTTGATGTCAGTCCGGATCACACATCGCAACTGGTATGCCCTTTAAAAGTGTATGTATTACGTATCAGTTTGCAAGTTGACTTTTACGCTGAATATGGTTTTTTGTGTTTTATCCGTTCGCGTCTATTTTTGGTATATCAATGGATGGGATAATTATATATATGTATACCAAATTTTAACTTAATATCTCAATTTTTATGGTACATATATAGATTTTTGTGTATTGTGGGCGTGCCCCTCGAACGTTTTTGTTCATTTTAAATAGAAGGTAGAAGTGTCTGTACAAAATTTCAGTTCAATATTTTAAAATTTGCGATTGTGAGAGCGCCAACAACAGGCGCACAGACGCACATACATTTCTACATCGACTCAGTTTTTAATACTGATTAAGATTATATATAATTAGTAGCTTCTCTGGCGCCTTCTAATTGTTGCAAATGACAAACTTAGTATCATATGTGGAGGGTATAAAAATAATCGATTTTTTAAAATTTATTACGTTATGCTATGATATGCTGCCTTATTATACACTCCACGTCAGTGATGAGGGTAAGTAGTAAGTGTGTTCTTCCGTTTGCAACACCCAGAAGGAGGCGACAGAGTCCCCACAAAGTATATATATTCTTAATCAGTGTCAAAAACGGAGTCGATTTAGACATGTATGTCCGTGTGTCTGTGTGTTGTTTACACTCTCACGGGCGTAAGTTTTGAGTTATTGAGGTGAAATTTTGTATAGGCACTTTTAGTGATTGTACGCAGATCGGCAAATTGGTCAAGAGCCATGCCCACAATAGACAAAAATCTATTTATCTGCCACAAAAATTGAGCTATAAACTTGAAATTAGATGTGTACATCTAAAAATATTAGCTTCATCGATATGCCAAAAATTGGCGTATTCGCATTCAGACACGCCCAATGAATAAAAATCTTTATATCTTAAGCCAAATTTAGTTTTATAGATATAGACGTACATACCAAATTTCAACTTGATAGGCATAGTATTGTGCGATAGATAATTTTTTAAAGATAAAATTTTTCCAAGGTGTATTGAGATTTTTATTCATTGTGGGCGTGTCTCTTAACCGATTTTGCCCTATTTCAATATGGAACGGAGCGAAATTGAACTAAGAATACGTATGCAAAATGTCAATTTGATATTTTAAAAATTACGACCGTGAAAGTGCCAACAACAGACGGACACACGGACGGTCACGTCTCAAACGATTTCTCTTTTCATGCTGATTAAGAATATATATGGTTTGTGGGATCTCCGAGGCTTCCTTCGATGTGTTGTAAACGGATGATCAAAACAAATATACCCTCTTCCCTAAGGCGGAGGGTATAAAAAAGAAATTAAAGAAAAGATTAATTGTACGTAACAAAAAAATATTTTTAAATAATAAATAAAAACTTCCTCCATTTGCTGTTTATTCATTGAATGTACCGTAAAGCACATTCTAATCTTAAAATGGGAGAAGCAATACTTCGCTTCTCCGGCTGCTCGTTGGGCTTTCTCTCACAGTGCTCCCACAATATATATAATATATAAGGAAGAAAACTAAGAATAAGCTTCTTTCCCAATACCCCATCCAAAACTTGTAAGCAATGCATTAAATAAAAGAGAAACAAACAACAACAGCGGCAACAAAACATGACTTCATAAACAATTTTTCAATTCGTTTTGTTTTTTATACATGTTAAGTAACCTACACACTCGCTTATATTTCTTACATACCTTCTCCATGAAATGCCATAAACTTTTTTCAGATTCTCTTTTTCTATTTAATTTTTTACTTGAAATTTTGATGTCACTTTTGTCTTGTATTTTTTTTGTAAAATTTACTTATGCATATACATCACACAGTATATATATATATATATATATAACCTCTTTTCAATTTTCTTACATACATAAACGTATGTATGTAAATTTTTTTGCTTTTTTTTTAAGACACTACGCAATTTTAATTAATTGTCACATTACCATACTAAAGATAATTTGGAGCAATTTTTTTTTGGAAATTCTATAAGCTATCTATCTCACTTAATCCAATTTTAGCCGCTTTTTTAATTCTATATTGTATAATTTGTTCCTTTTGCAATTCATATAAAAAGCGTGTAACGTTTTAGTTGTTCTCTATAAAAATTTTCCTTATATGTAGTATCGGAAGTTTTTCTTTAAAAAGTTTTTGTCATTTTCTATTGCACGTAAAGTAGATTTAGTATTATTTTCTTATATATAAAAAAAGTTTTCCTTAAAAAATATTACGAATACACGTCCACTTTTACTGAACTCCAATTTTCAACTCTTGTACAGAAATTTTGCAACGTATCTTTTAAAAAAGAGATTCCTACATATATACATTAGTAAGGGTAATGTCTAAGCAGAGTAGTTTAAAAAAATCAATTAATCAAGTGATTGATAAGATGTTTATTATTTCTAGGTTTTTCTTATTTATAATGTCTCCTTATATAATTAAATCAAACAGCTTTGGTTAAATAAATCTGTTTGGTTGAATAATTTGTTTAAACATATTACTAAACTTATGAAATTTTTCTTATTAAATTCTATTAATGAATTCATATGTAAAACAGGGTGTGTTAATTCTATTTAATACACGTATGTTATAGCCAGCCTTCCAATTGGAACTTTTTGTAGGGTGTGTAATAATAGAATTTTCTGAATATTATTTTATATATCTTAGCTATACCACAGAAGTGTCGCCCAAAAAAGCCTATAATTACCATCTTTACGATTTTTGTATTATATTATCAATAAAAGTTATTAAAAATAATTTTAATTAATCTATTTGTATAGGAAATATTTAAAAACAATATTTTAAGTAATAATAAGAGCAGTAAATTTAATCGTGAACTGCTTTACTAATCATTCATTTCTCATCTCTGTTATATACGGTTAAAGATGTGAGTTCATGTTTATAAATCTTTCGCTTAATTACCTACACAAAAATTTTTCGCTGAACGAAGTAAAACGTGTATTTTTTTGCAGAAGCGAAATTTTGTTTGTTATAATTATCAATTAATAAGTAATTCTCATTCAAAAAAAATAAATAAATAAATAAATTAAAAAATTATAGAAGGTAACATAACAAAGTGGTTATGATCCTATTGGAGGACAAAGACACAGAAAAGTAAATTGTGTGAAAAAAAATCGAAATTTTTCTTTTTATCGTTAAGAATTTTTTTCTTTTTTTTATAAGTTTGATAAACAAATTTTACGTGTGTATAGTCTTAAAGAACTATTTTGTTAAATTTTTTTCTCTTTTTTAATATATTTGTGTTGAAAATTTTCGGTGCATTTAATCTAAACAAAATTATATTAAAAAAAAAAAAGAAATTTTACACAAAATTTCATGGAAGAAGTCATTGTGCTGAGCAGTGATAACGAAGAGGATTCAGTGGATACATCAGTGGCATCAACGGTATCAGATATGGAAGTGGAAATTGTCAATTCCAGCGAACAAATTGTACCCAAGGACAATGCAACGTAAGTGCTTTTTCTTTCTCTCTGACTCTAATGAAACACCCACATGCCATAAGATAAATGCTATTTTTGTTAAATTTATAAAAATTAATTCTTCTTCCAGGTGATTTGTGTGTAATGATTTTTAAGAAAATTGTGCTACTTTCTAAGTCTGATGCTTGCTTGAGTTAGTTGTTTGTAAACCAGTGCCAATAGGTTATTAATGTTGTCTTCTTAAAATTTACCTTGAACTCTTCATTAAATTGCTTTAATTCATTTATTGCATAAACTCTTGCCTACCTCTCGCTGCCCTTTGATTACATAATTTAATCATGTTTAAATGTTGCTAAAATATTCTAAATAATTACAAATCTTTCTAATCAGTTGATTGATTTATATTTTATTGTTCCAGTTCATTCATTTTTTTAGATTTCCCAGCATTTAGCTTTTGTATACGTATTATTATTCCTATTGAAGCGAATAAAGCATTTTTTTCGCCTCAGGAACTCTAGAATGATCATTTTTGATTAAGATTTAATTAATTTATATTTAAGAAAAATATAATTTCTTTTGTTTTTCTTATAAATTATACTAATGTTTATTTCTTTGTATTGACTTATAAATATAGCGTTTAGTTGACTCATGCCTTTATGAGGATCACATAAATATATATACCATTTCGGCAGAAATATTTAAATGCATGATTAAACTATTTATAGTATACATGATATAAATAAAAGTGTATACAATTATTCAGCAAAGTAGGGGCTAATATGCTACAGGCAGATAGCTCACGTTGCTGTGCGTCGCGTCTGTCAGAACAACAATTCTATTTTTTACTACCTTTTTAGAAATTCATGTCTTGAAACAAACAAAGAGACGCAACGGACGTAAGCTATTTGACGTTAGCGTAACTCTTTCGTTATTATCTCTTATAAAGCAGCTTTTAACATTCATTTGACATAAGAGAGAAATGAAAAATTTCTCTATAGTATTGCCATCTCTAAAAAAACTTGCATATTGAATCCAACCTCTATAACATTTACAAGTCATCTATTTTTGTGTCAAATCATATTAGTGTAATTACCTTTATTTTTTTAGAGGCTTTGCTTAATTTTTCAATTGGTTATACTCAAATAATATTTGAAACATAAAAAGACAAAAAAAATTACAACATTACGAAACCAAAACCATATTTTTTTAGAAGTGAATTATAGCTTGCGAAGTTTTGTGAGTTTTGTACATTCGTATATATAGGGAAAAGCATAAAAAAGGATGAATGACGTGAATGAATGTAAGAATAATCAAAAAGCGCCACAACTAAATTATATTAAAACGTTGGCAAAAATTTATGGTAAACCATCGCCCAATCCTGAGTTAAACTTGCGTGATTATGTGAAAGCAAATAAAAAACAGCTTAAAAAATCTTCTCCAACAACAACAACGATGACATCCAATACGAATATTTTGGCGGAAATGGAAGCCGTTTTAAAATTGCAAAACGATATGATTGATGAAATTAATATGGCGGGCATAAGGTAAAGAGAAAATGTACATTACTCAGTTCCCATTATCAAAGAGGAAACAGTCTTTTTATTAAAAAATCCTAACTGACGGACGGACATCTCTAGATCGACTCAGCTTTTAATGCTTATTAAGAATATGGTATATATTATCTGTCGCCTGATGAAGAATATATACCCTCTGCCGGGTGTTGCAAAAGGAATGTACACCTTAGTATCATGTGTGGATGATATAAAAAACAATAAAAGTAGAAAGAGAGATAGAGCGAGAGAGTGATGTATTTATACCCTGCACCACCCTGTGGAAAAGGATATATTAAGTTTGTGCGGATGTTTGTAACTCCTAAACGGCAAATGCCACACCCATCTTCAATTATACCGATCGATTCAGAGTCAAAATCTGAATCGAATTAACCATGTCCGTCTGTCCGTCTCTCCTGCCTGTCCATCTAAATTTGTGCGCAAGCTACAGGTCGCATTTTTTGAGATATTTTGATGAAATTTTGGTACAAGGACATGTATTCGTCCAAAGCGGAACCCTTTTGAAAATGGATAGAATCGGACCATTTTTAGAACCCCTCCCCATATAAAATTTTCTTTTTTTGATTTCAAAAACAAACAAAAAATAAAAAAAATTTCTGACATGTATCATTTTTAATTTTTGAAATTACAAGTACGTATAGAAAAATAAAAATTTTCATTTACCAAAGAAAAAAATTAAATTGAATAATATATCGAGTGGTCGGGCTTGACTGACTACAATATTTTTACTTGCTTTATTTTAGCATTATAATTCTTTTTAATGATCATTTAAATATCATTTTATTTTCAAGAGCACACACAAGTTGGCAAAATTAAGTTTTGCAGTAATTGTTGTTGTATTTTATATATTCGACATAAAATGTGCATTGTAAAAAGCGAATTATAAAGTTTAGTGCGCTTTTCAACAGTCTACAAGAAACATTTATTTGTTTAAGCTAACGGAACTTTTTGTTTTTCATACAATACATTATTAAAGAGAAAGAGATAATTAACAAAAATAGCGGAATCTATTTATAATTTAACCAAACAACAAGAAATTCTCTTTACAAGTGCAAACATTTTAATGTTTAGTGTAAGAAATAAAAAATAAATACTTTAAAAATTTTTGTCAACTTATCAATTGCGAATTGTTCAGTTTTTTTTTTTTTTTTTTGTAAAAATATAGAAATTTTCTTTATTAAAACGGGAAATTCTCAGTTTTCGTTATTTTTAGTTATTGTCCTATAAAGAACAAGTAAGAAAACTAAATTTGGCTTAGGACAAATCTTAAATACCCTCCACCTCCACAACGCCCTCTAATAGTGTATATCTTACGTATCAACATGCAAGTCTACTTTTACATTGAATATGGTTTTTTTGTAAATTGTGGGTGTGTCTATTAAGCGACCACGCTCATTTTTGGCACGTCAGTCAATGGGATAACTATGTATACGCGTACCAAATTTCAAGTTTCTAGGTCTACTTTTGCGGCAGATATAAAGATTTTTATTAATACAGTAGTGCTCATAATAATAGCAGTGCTTATTACTTCGATCGAAAAAGTGCGATTTTATCCAAAATAATTTGAATAAAATTTTAAAGCCTTTTCATTATTTAACTATGATTATTAAAAAACGGAATTTATAGAAAAGTATTTGAGTTCTTCACATATTTCTTTAAAGAACCAAAAAAACTTCACAAATAGTCAAAAATACTTGTTCATAATAATAGCAGTAAAATAAAAAAAGGAAATACACACAAAAAATAGTTAATTTTATGAAAAAAACGAAGATTTAATTAATATTTGGTTGTGTAGCCCTTATTCTACGTTGCATTAAGTCTACTAATCCTCTGCATCTACTGCCCGGTATGTTTTCCCAACTTGAGCATACTACCTCCCACAAGGCGTTTGCATTGGTCGGTTTTTTTTCAAAAACACCTTGTTTCACATCCCGCCATAAGTTTTCGGTGGGAATCAGGTCAGGTGATTGAGCTTGCCATTCCAACACTTTAATTTTGTTGTCTTGAAGGATATCTTGCCCGCTTGCTTGTTTGTTTTGCTTATTGTCCTGTTGGAAGACCCATTTAAGCGGCATTTCTTCTTTTGCATATGGCAGCATAACTTCTTCCAAAATTTCAACGTATTTGTGCTGGTCCATAACCCCTTCAATTCGAAATATAAGCATAGTACCATAGTACACCATAGTAAGAAAAGCAACTCCAAACTGTTATTTTTTCCATGCGTTACGGTGTTTGTAGTATACTGTCGCTTATTAGCGATGTTTGGTGGCCTCCTTACATATTGCCGCCGACCTTTGTAACCAAAAAGAACCACGTTACTTTCGTACGTCCACAGAAAATTTCGCCATTTTGACTTTTGACTTTGCGTGTTCATTTGCAAAATTTAAGCCTGTTCTTCAAGGGTTGCTTAGTTAAAAGTGGTCCTTTTCTTGGGCTGTGGCTTTTTAAATTAGCCTCCAATAAACGTTTTCAGACTGTCACTGAGCTCACATTAAATGACAATTCCTCCCTTACTTTTTGGGAGCTAATACTTGGCTGCCTCTTCACTAAATTAATATCTTAAGGTCGGTTTTTTCGTCTGTTAATCGTTTCCGGCCGCGATTCTCGGGTCGATTTTTCCATTTTATAGCGTTCTCAATCATCTTCGCCGAACGTCCCATTATTCTGTAACTACTAGTTATTATTTATTTTGAATTAACCTTATATAGTTGTCTTACCAAAAATATTTGATTTTTAGATAAAAATATTTTTTTCTTTGGAAAATTTTAAAAAATCAACAATAAAAGACAACACTGCTATTATTATGAACACGTTATGGAGGGTATAAAAAGGTTTTAAAATTGTTTCAAATGATTTTGGTTAAAGTCGTACTTTTTCGATCGTAGTAATAAGCACTGCTATTATTATGAACACTACTGTATATCCGAATAGGGCAATTTTTGGCATATCGATAAAGCTAATATATATAGATATATATACACGTGTATATGTGTATGTATGTCTGTCTGTTGTTGGCATTCTCACGGGCGTACATTTTGAGATATTGAGCTGAAGTTTTGTACAAGCACTTTTAGTTTTTGCACGCAGATCGCTATTTAAAATGGGAAAAATCGGTTAAGAGCCACGCCCACGATCGACCAAATTCTATTTATCTACCACAAAAATTGAGCTATAAACTTGAAATTTGGTATGTACATCTATAAATATAAGCTTCATCGATATGCCAAAAATGGGCGTATTCGGATTACAGACAGGCCCACAATTAATAAAAATCTTCATATCTGCCACAAAAGTTGGCTTACGAACTTGAAATTTGGTATACATAGTTAACCTATCCACTGATATGCCTTAAATGGGCATGGTCGCATAACAGACACGCCCACAATCAAAAAAAATCTATATATGAGCTACAAAAGTTGAACTTGAAATTTGGTACGCGTTATCCCATTGACTGACGTGCCAAAAATAGGAGTGGTAGGATAATAGACTTGCCCACAATTTACAAAAAACTTTATTCAACGTAAAAGTAGACTTGCATGTTGATACGTAAGACATACACTTTTAGAGGGCGCAGTATATATATATATTTGCCACGCCCTTTCGTGTAAAGGTGGAGGGTATTTAAGATTTGGCCTAAGCCAAATTTAGTTTTCTTACTTGTTTTCTTTAATAATTTACTATAAATTTGTAGAAATCACTTTACCATTAAAGTTTTTTGTAAATATTTATAAATTGTATACAAATTGCTGGATTGGCTTGTAGAATAAAATTCATGGTGATGGTGATCTAATTTCTACAAAGGTTCCGTGTACTCGCTCATTCACTCGTTTTCTTCTTGTACAACCTATAACTTATTACGCACATTTAAATATAAGCAGCTGCATCAGCATCATCATGCACTATATAGAATAGTAAGTACAATAATTTGTCTTTTTTTCTAATTCTCCCCCACTATTTTTTGTTATTCCATTTGCAACACCCAGAAGGTGGCGTCAGCGACCCTTCAAAGTATATATATTCTTCATCAGCATCAAAAACTGAGTCGATTTATATAAGTGTTATGTCTGTGTGTTTGTCTGTTGTTAGCATTCTTAAGGTCGTAAATTTTGGGCAAGCACGTCTAATAAGCAAAATCGGACAAGAGCTACGCCTTGATCGTTATGAACTTAAAATTTTGTATGTATATCTGTATATGTTCCGTCCATAGATGTGCCAAAAATGGGCATGGTCAGTTAACAGTCCCGCCCACAATATACAAGAAAACATATTCACCAGCATAAAACTAGACTTTCGAACTTATACGTAATAATTACACTATTAGAGGGCGTAATCACATACCTGTCACTCCCACTATTGTTGATGTGGTATTTAAGATGTGGCTTAATCCAGATCTAGTTTTACTTGTTTACTTTTTTTTTATGAAAAATAAATGGGTGTATGTTGTATTTATGTAATTCTTTACCTTGATTTTTATTATACCCTGCACCACCCTGTGGAAAAGGGTATATTAAGACTGTGCGGATGTTTGTAATTCCTAAACTGCAAATGCCACACCCATCTTCAATTATATCGATCGATTCAGAATCAAAATCTGAATCGATTTAACCATGTCCGTCTGTCCATCTAAATTTGTGCGCAAGCTACAGGTCGCATTTTTTGAGATATTTTAATGAAACTTGGTACAAGCACATATATTGGCGCAAAGGGGAACCCTATTGAAAATGGACCGGATTGGACCAATTTTAGAACCCCTCCTCATATGATATCCTATAATTTTTTGAAATATTTTGATGAAATTTGATACTCGGAAAAGCATTGACCCAAAAATAAACCCTTTTGAAAATGGACCGGATTGGACCATTTTTAGAACCCCTCCCTATATACATTTTTTTTTGATATCATAAATAAACAAAAAATAAAAAAAATTTCTGACATGTATCATTTTGAAATTTTTGAAAATACAAGTAGGTATAGAAAAATAAAATTTTTCATTTTTCAAAGAAAAAAATTAAATTAAAAATAATATAATATATCAAGTGGTGTAGGGTATTTGATGGTCGGGCTTGATCGACTATAATATTTTCACTTGTTTTTCTAGTTCTGCTCTTTTTTTTTTGTTTTTTATTTTTTTAATAAAAATGTAATTGACAAATGTTTTTTCTTTTCATTATCTCTATATTTGCCAGTAATCTATTACACTATTGACATCTATAAAAAAAAGTCCCGGTTTTTGTTGTTGATGTTGTTATAAAAATACACATCCGACCACATTAACGAAAGTATTTTTTTTCTATATTTGATTTCGATTTCAATTTATAAATAAAATTAAATGAATTGAGCACCACCCTGTGGAAAAGGGTATATTAAGTTTGTGCGGATGTTTGTAACTCCTAAACGGCAAAATGCCACACCCACCTTCAGTTATACAGATCAATTCAGAATCAAAATCTGAATCGATTTAACCATGCCCGTCTGTCCTCCTGTCTGTCCATATAAATTTGTGCGCAAGCTACAGGTCGCATTTTTTGAGATATTTCGATGAAATTTGGTACAGTATGAGTTGTAAAATGTATAATTTATTTAACTAAAAGTACGAAAATACTAAATGTACTAAAAAGGTACTAAATGTATTAATATTTAACTAAAGTTCAGGTTGAAAGCTTGAGTACAAACAGTTGTAATTTGTACATTACAGCAACATCAAAATTAAATAAAACAAGTGAAAATATTATAGTCGGTCAAGCCTGACCATACTCTACACCACTTGATATATTATATTATTCAATTTAATTTTTTTCTTTGATAAATGAAGTTTTATTTTTTTTGTACTGCTTTTAATTTTTTTCTTTGAAAAATGAAAAATTTTATTTTTCTCTACCTACTTGTACTTTCAAAAATTTCAAAATGATACATGTCAGAAATTTTTTTTATTTTTTGTTTATTTATGATATCAAAAAAAATTTATATAGGGAGGGGTTCTAAAAATGGTCCAATCCGGTCCATTTTCAAGAGGGTTTATTTTTGGGTCAATGCTTTTCCGAGTATCAAACTTCATCGAAATATTTCAAAAAATTATAGGATATCATATGGGGAGGGGTTCTAAAATTGGTCCAATCCGGTCCATTTTCAATAAGGTTGCTCTTTGGGCCAATACATATCCTTGTACTAAATTTCATCAAAATATCTCAAAAAATGCGACCTGTAGCTTGCGCGCAAATTTAGATCGACAGACAAGAGGACAGAGGGAGAGACGGACATGGTTAAGTCGATTCAGATTTTGATTCTGAATCGATCGATATAAGTGAAAATGGGTGTGGCATTTGCCGTTTAGGAGTTACAAACATCCGCACAAACTTAATATACCCTTTTCCACGGGGTGGTGTAGGGTATAACTAAAGTACTCAATAAAATTGAAGGGACCTTAAAGGACTAATCATTGCTATTACCAAAGTTACTTCTTTGGTACTAATCATTAGTACTAAAAATGCTAAAAGTTAAACATTTTATACTTAAGTAAGCAAGTATATCATATACAAAGTAGAAGAAGACGTATTCTAACAGTGAAGCTTGGTGTTTGCTTCGTTTCAAATAGAACTAGACGACCGACTGATAAAGCGTATATTAACTTTAATTAACAAACGATTTATCATACTTTCCGTTTTAATGCTTGTGTGTGCGTGCATTCCAGTAGTATTGTTACACTATTATGGGTACCGACACTACACTACGGTGTTTCAGTATTGTATCTTAGCTCTTAAGATATAGAAGCCATGACAAAAGCAGTTATAAGAAATTAGTGGTTTATTCAATTGAAATTCCAAGTAAATGCGTTTACACATACATGAACATAATAATACTCTTATATGGGTCACACTTGAAGATGCGACAATACTACCACCACCATCTCTACTATTACGACGCCGTATATTTTATTACAATACTGAGGCAATAGAAAACGGTATAATATTTAGATATATGGATAGGTATAAAGAGAAAGAAAGATAACGATGGCGATGGCGATAGCAGATCATTTAAATGATAACGGAGAATGTTAAACTAAAAATGGCTTCACCAGAAAGTTTTTAAACTTGATTTTTTTTTATCATTTAATTATGGTTTCACCACAATTGTTAGAAACAAGTAAAATTTAATAAATAACTTATTTTTTCTATTTTTAACCCCAGCTGAAGTTTTAAAGTAGCTGTAAAGGCAATTTCTAGTTTAAATTATGCTTTTCTTAAGCCCTTGTTTCACTGAATATGTAAGTGACTGACACAAGCGTCACATGAAAATACACAACAAAACAAACGCACACGCAACTATATTATGTGTGTGTGTGTGTGTGTGTTTGTGTTTAAAAATTGAATAACATAAAGAAAGAATACTTGTTGTAAGAAAACTAAATATGGCTTAGGCCAAATCTTAAATACCATCCACCTCCACAACGGTGGGCGTGGCAAATATATATATATATATATATTGCGCCCTCTAATAGTGTACGTATTACGTATCAGCATGCAAGTCTACTTTTGGATATGGTTTTTTTGTAAATTGTGGGCGTGTCTATTATCCGACCACGCATATTTTTAGCACGTCAGTCAATAAGATAACAATGTATATGCGTACCGAACTTAAAGTTCCTAGGTCAACTTATGTGGCAGATATATAGATTTATGTCGATTGTGGGCACGTCTGTAACCCGAATGCGCCCATTTTTGGCATATTGATGAAGCTAAAATTTATAGATGTACGTACCAAATTTCAAGTTTATAGCTCAATTTTTGTGGTAGATAAATAGATTTTTGTCAATTGTGGGCGTGGCTCTTGACCGATTTTGCCCATTTTAAATAGCGATCTGCGTGCAAAAACTAAAAGTGCCTGTACAAAATTTCAGCTCAATATATCAAAATTCACGCTCGCGAGTGCCAACAACAGACAGACACACGGACATAACATGTTTTAATCAACTCACGCTGATCAAGAATATATATATTTTGTAGGGTCTCTGACGCCTTCTTCTGGGTGTTGCAAACGGAAGAACAAACTTAGTATACCCTCATCACTGAGGTGGAGGGTATAAAAACGAACACTTGTTGGGGGAAAATTGTATAAAAATTATGCTCTTGCGGTAAAAGTTCTTTAACCTTTAGAGCCACGGGTGATGTGAATTCATTTTAATTCAATTTAATTGCACAACTTGTTACCTACATTAAGTTTGTACGTATATTTTTCAAAACTTAAATGTTAAATGAATTATAACAATTCGGAATTAAAACCTAAATCGATTTAACCAAGTCCGTCTGCCCATCTAAATTTGTGCGCAAGCTACAGGTCGCATTTTTTGAGATATTTTAATGAAATTTAACACAAAGACATGTATTGGACCAAAGGGGAACCCTTTTAAAAATGGACCGGACTGGACCATTTTTAGAACCCCTTCTCATATGAAGTCCTACTTTTTTTTGAAATATTTTGATGAAATTTGGTACAAGAAAATGTATTGGCTCAAAAATAAACCCTTTTGAAAATAGATAGGATCGGACCATTTTTAGAACCCCTTCCCATATCATATCATCAAAACATCTCAAAAAAAGCGACCTATACCTTGCGCACAAATTTAGATGAACAGACAGGAGGACAGATGGATAGACGGACATGGTTAAATCAATTCAGATTTTGATTCTGAATCGATCGGTATAATTGAAGGTGGGTGTGTCATTTGCCCTTTAGGAGCTATAAACATCCGCACAAACTTAATGTACCCTTTTCCACAGGGTGGTGCAGGGTATAATTAAATAATTTTTTTGACATATGTATCATTTTGAAATTTTTGAAAATACAAGTAGGTATAGACAAATAAAATTTTTCATTAAAAAAAAAAAAAAATAAAACTTCATTTATCAAAGAAGAAAAATAAATTTAATAATATATCAAGTGGTGTAGGCTATTTGGTGGTCGGGCTTGACCGACTATAATATTTTCAATTGTTTTAAAATAAACAATTAAGCTAAATACCCTGCCTATGTATTTACATATACAAATAACGGGCGTGGTAGGTACATGATTATGCCTTTTAATATTTACCAACTTGCTAGCAACAAATTGTGGGCGTGGCTCTCAACCAATGTATACCCTAATTATAAATGTGTGTTCGGTACAAAATTTCAGCTTAATATCTCAAAATTTACGGTCATGATAGTACCAACAATAGATGGACAGACGAACTTATGGATATATATGTCTAGATTATCTCAAATTTTTATACTGATCAATAATATATATACTTTTTATGATCTGTGAGACTTTTTCGGGGTGTTACAAACAAAACAATAAACTTAGTGTACCCACCTTATCTTAAGTGATGGATATAATAAGTCTCGGTTGCTCTCTCTCTTCCTAAAATAATTTTCTAAATTTAAGTATTGGCCTGATACTTACGTGTAATGTTACACGTATATGTATCTACTTGTGTGCTCATTTCATTAAGTGATGAATGAATGAAAATAAATTGTCGCTAATAATAATAATAATGTTTGGTTGGATATTTATTTTTACAAATTTTCTAGAGGGCTTAATGCCAAAATGATGGCCTAAAAATAAAGAAAAACGCAAATGTTTACTTATTCAAGCACTACATACGAAGCATTTTTTTATACCCGCCACCTTAGAGAAGAGGGTATGTTCATATTGATCATCCGTTTACAACACATCGAAGGAAGCCTCGGAGACCCCACAAACCATGTATATTCTTAATCAGCATGAAAAGAGAAATCGTTTGAGATATGTCCGTCCGTGTGTCCGTCTGTTGTTGCCACTCTCACGGTCGCAATTTTAGAGATATCAAATTGAAACTTTGTATACGTATTTTTAGTTCAATTTCGCTGTTCCGTATTGATATTGCGCAAAATCAGTTAAGAGACACGCTCACAATAAACAAAAATCTTAACATACCTCGAAAAAATTGTATCTTTAAAAAATTATATATCGCACAATACTATGCCTATCAAGTTGAAATTTGGTATAAATATAAGTGGTACCGTTATCCAACACTGTGCCAAAAATGAGCGTGATTGAATAACGCAAACGCCTAAAATTAAAAAAAAAAACACTATATGCGAAAGTACATGAAATAGTCACATACATAAATGTGGCAATAGGAACTTATTTTTTAGATGATTATAAAAGGTGGAGGGTATTTAAGCTTCGGTCTTAACCGAACTTCTCTATCTTGTTGTTATTTTGTATGCAATAATAAAATCTGAATCTTTATATATGGACATATCAGTCTGTTGTTGTTCCTTTTTTTTTTTTAAATATGGAGTTGAAATTTTATAGCTTCCTATTAAATTCAAATTGGACGAAATCGGTCAAGTGCCACGCCCACTATTATTATAAATCTAACTATCAGCTACAAACACTTATAATTACAGTATTAATCGATGTGCTAAAAATGGGCGGGGTTGGAACAATAAATACGCCCACAATTAAAAAAAAAAATTGAGGTAATATGTACATTTACATTTATTTTAAAGTGAAAGAGGCGGCAATGCCACACCCACAATTTGTGAATAAATGCGACGGGTATTCACAATTTGCTTTAAACCAATTATGAGTCTTTTTATACCCTCCACCTTAGTGATAAGGGTATACACCCAGAAAAAGGCGTCAGAGACCCTAAAAAATATATATTCTTCATCAGAATCAAAAACTGAGTCGATTTAGACATTAGTGTATGTCCATGTCTCACGGTCGTAAATTTTGAAATATACAGACGGACAAGCCACTCCCCAATTACGTTTCTATTCGTATTATTTTATTAATAATAAATATTTTTTTATTTACATAAATCCTTACATTAAACTTATCGCATATTAGATTTTTTTTATGAAACAGAAGATGAAGTCGCGCCTTTATTTCTGGTATAGGGTTAGTTGGCTTTGTTAGTTTACGACTGACCGACCGATAGTACTGGTTGAGGTGTTCTAAGGCATTGTCAAACTATTTTTTTATACCTCTCCATCTTCATTCGTAAATGTAGCCTAGGAGGACCTACAAAATATAAAAATTCTTAATCAGTATCAAAACAAGTCTAGACATGTCATGTGTTGTTGGCTCATTTTTGGCTTAATAATTTGGTCAATAAGTAAATTATACTTTATTAGACAGCAACAAATTCATACGTTCTTCAAGAGACTCGATCACAACTACAAAACGTGATCGTGTGGTGGATTTTCATATATTTTTTGCATTGAATAACATTTTTACGGTCAATAGAGTTATGTGTACGAAATCGATTTCCATAGTTAAATATAATTTCAGCCCAACATCTTAATTCTGTTTTTTTGTAAGTACAAAATTGTTATGTCCTTATTGAAAAAGTCTTCGAATGAATTTTTTTAAATTTTAACCGCGTGGGGTAAATATAGATATGCATGCCAAATTTCAAGTTCATAGGCCATTTTGGTGGCAGATATAAAAATTTTTGTTGATTGTGGGGTGGTTCGACCCATAGCGATCTGCGTGCAAAAACTAAACGTGGTAGTTTGTGTTAATAAAATTTAGTACTAAAGTACTAAAAATATTTTTCCCTTGACGCGATTGCTTTGTTTGCTTGGTATTGTTACATGTGGTCTTTTAATGTATGTTGCCTAGTTTGGTACTTCGTGTAGAGAGAATATATAATATATATATACATATATATATGATTCATCTTCTGCTTCTTTCTTCGGGTTGGTTGATTTCCAACTTTGGCTTGCCAGAAGCTTAACATTACAGTTCAGTCATTTCTGTATAATTGCCGTGTTTGGTTTAGAGAGAGGAGTGTTAGGAGTTGTTGTGTGTGCGTGTATGTTGTATGTATATCAACGTAACGGTAAATTTCTTTAATAAAAATTAATAAATAAAAATAAAAAAGTTACGTGACACACACATACGTGATCCATTGCTTTCATTAAAGGCAGGAATGAGAGTGAGTAAGTTGGAATTGGCGGTTTTGATGTTGTTCGGTGTGTTTATTTTGTTTTCGCGTAATACCGGTGGAATTAGTGGAATGTTTAATGTTGTGTGTAAGCGTATGCTAAAGTGTATTTCTTACATTTTACATACAATTCTTAAGAAGTAATTTAACATTTGTAGAAGAAGAAAATTCGCTCTCATTGTATAATAATAGCGGTTCTTTGTTTAAATCCTTGTGGCACCAATTCAAGAAACTTCCAGCATTTTCAAAGTACTGAGGAATTATTTTCTTTTTGAGTCTTCTTCTTTGATACTTTCCCACCCTGAAGTACTCTTTTACTGTAAGGAAAACAGAGTTTTTATCTTAATTGCACTTGACAACTAACTGTAACTTTAAAGAAACAAAACAAAAAATTAAAAAAAAAAAAAATTCTGGAACTATTTTATGAATTCAGAAGAAATAACATTTTTACCACGGTAAGTGCAAATACAACAAGAACAACAATAACACTTTTAAGAACAATATCGTAACTAAAACTATTTTAGTGAAGATTTTATTTAAATTGAAAGATGAACTAATTTTTACCATATTTTTAGGGAAAAACTTTTTAAACTTTTATTTATTCTTTTCTTTATAAGTAATATGCAGTGAAAGTTTTTTTTTGTTTTTCTTTAAAAATAATGCAAAGATACGATAAAGAGGATGGTAATAAGGAAAATGATTAATTGATCGGTATAATAAAAACAAGTGAAAATATTATAGTCGGTCAAGCCCGACCATCAAATACCCTACACCACTTGATATATTATATTATTCAATTTAATTTTTTTCTTTGAAAAATGGAAAATTTTTTTATTCTATACCAACTTGTATTTTCAAAAATTTTTAAAAAATTTATATGGAGAGGGGTTCTAAACATTGTCCAATCTAAGGGTTTATTTTTGGGTCAATGCTTTTCCGCGTATCAAATTTCATCGAAATATCTCAAAAAATAATAGGATATCATATGGGGAGGGGTTCTAAAATTGTTCCAATCCGGTCCATTTTTAAAAGGGTTAATTTTTGGGCCAATACTTTCCCTTGTAGCAAATTTCGTGGAAATATCTCAAAAAATAACAGGACCTTATATGGAGAGGGGTTCTAAAAATGGTTCAATCCCGTCCATTTTCAATAGGGTCCCCCTTTGGCTCAATACATGTCCTTTTACCAAATTTCATCAATTTATCTTAAAAAATGCGACATCTAGCTTGCGCACAAATTTAGTTGGACAGACAGGAGTACAGACGGACAGACGGACATGGTTAAATCGATTCAGATTTTGATTCTGAATCGAAAGGTATAACTGAAAGTGGGTGTGGCATTTGCCGTTTAGGAGTTACAAACATCCGCATAAACTTAATATACCCTTTTCCACAGGGTGGTGCAGGGTATAAAAAGTTTAGAAGTAATAAATATATAAAGCCGTCGTAAACGTATAACATAATACTCTAATGCGGAGGCGTTTGATACCTGTAACAGTCGTTTGGGGTGATGGGGTCTTAAAAATGTTTTCTAATTGAGAAGGTAATATCGATATGGCGCATGTATTTAAAGGAGATATTTCTTGAGTTCCGAATAAAAAAAAAAAAAATATCCTTTTTAAGGTATAAACAAGTAAAAAAGCTAAATTTGGCTTAGATTTAAATACCCTCCACATGTACTTTCAAACGGTGGATGTGGCTGCCCTCTAATAGTGTATGTATTACGTAACAAATAAAAAGTCGAGTTTTACGCTGAGTATGGTTTTTTGTAAATTGTAGGCGTATAAATATCTATATAACATTTTTTCTTCAAAGCCCAATTTTTGTAGCAGATAAATATACTTTTTTCGATTGTGGGCATGTCTGTTATGAGACCACGCTTATGTTTAGCGTGATGAATGGAGAAATTATAAATATATATACCAATAAACCAATTTTCAAGAAAATTTTTGCTAACAGAATGACAAAGTATATCTCTCTACACACGTATAATTTACATATATAAAATATGTGCAAACGTATTCCATTATAATACAAAAAAGAAAAAATTTAATCAAAACGACAACAATCATACATAACATAATGTATTTATTGTACTTGTTAAAGTTCAATGCGCGATAAGTAAGTAAACAAATGAAACTAACAGTATAATAGTTATAGCAGTAGCAGCACTAATAGAGGAACAGCAACCACAATAAGAATACTAGCAAGAGCAAGGGTATTTCAACGCAACCACCTGATAGATGATGAATAAATGAATATTTGAGTGAATATAATAGAGAGAGAGAGAGAGAGAGAGAGAGAGAGAGAGAGAGAGAGAGAGAGAGAGAGAGAGTTGGTGAAATGAATATATTCCATATAACCGTAAATGGTTCAACTTTACAAAACACACAGCTACACACGTTTAAACACATCAACTGAAGCAATGGGTGCGGCGGCGGATTGTGTAGATAAAGAAACAGAGAGTAGTACTACTTTATATACATGGATGAGTAATGAATGTTTGTGGCTGTGTGTGTAGAAATTTACATTGTATGTAAGCACACCGATCTACCCCTGACGTGGATTTGTAGAAATGCACACAAAATGTAATTCGAGTGCGCATGCATACTTTCTATCTATTTAATACTTGACGTAAAACTTTTATCCCTATGCTGTACCGTTAAACTTCAACATAAACACACATTCTACGTATTCCACCTGAGTGGATTTTCAATAGTTCAACAATTAAGACAAATACGAATTTAACTAGCAAAGACACAAGCCAAAAATTTTAGCAGAGCTCTGTTAAGTAGTTAGCGGAGCTTTGTTAAGATGAGATATACGAAGAAAATGGATAAAACTGGAGATTTATGTTCGCCCTTATCATGACATTCGTGCGGATCGAATTTTTACTCCATTCGTTAAATTTGGTTTCACAGCATACGTAATATAAAAACATTCTACAATCGATAATACAGAATGCGGATCGTTAAAGCAGTTGATACGTGTATACAAATATTTCGTATTATAACTGTTTTCAACGAATCGAATTTCATGCAAAGTATTTCATTTTTCATCCGCAATTAAACAAAAACGGATTGCATATTTTTTTGAAGATTTTGGAAAAATAATGGATTCAGAAAAAACTTAAGTACAATTTTATTGCAAATAAAATAAAGCAAAGCAAATAAATTTATATATATTATATTATGATAAATTAAATTGAATAATATATCATAATATAATATATATATATATAGGGTATTTGACCGACTATTATATTTTCACTTGTTTAATATTAATATTTAATATTTGATGAAAACGTTGAAAAACTTTTCTTTATTCTGACTACTCCAAAAGTAAGTAAGTGCCAAATAGTGAAAAAAGGGAAGAGGCAAAATTTTATTTAACAAGCTATCGTATATAAGTTGTTAAACTGGAGAAATAATGTTCCTAGTAACGATTTGTAATGTCACTTAAAATTGCGCATTTTATAGTCTGGCTTTTGGTAGTCAGTTATTGAAGAATTTGTTGGCACCAAGTTATTATTAAAAAACTATATTTGGCTTAGACCAAGTCTTAAATACCCTCCACATCCATAATGGTGGGCATGGCAAATATATATATATATATATATTGCGCCCTCTAATAGTGTATGTCTGACGTATCAGCATGCAAGTCTACTTTTACGTTGATTACGGTTTTTTGTAAATTGTGGGCGTGTATATTATCCGACCACGCCCATGTTTGGCACATCAATGGATGAGATAACTATGTAATTTCAAGTTCCTAGGTCAACTTTTGTGGCAGATATAAAGATTTTTACTAATTGTGGGCGTGCCCGTAATTCGAATAAGCCCAGGGACATACATGTCTAAAGCGACTCAGTTTTTGACGCTGATCAAGAATATATATACTTTGTAGGGTCTCTGACGCCTCCTTCTGGGTGTTGTAAACGGAAGAACAAACTTAGTATACCCTCATCACTGAGGGTGGAGGGTATAATAACTTTCCTGAATAATAAAGATTAACACAAACAGTAAATTTTTTTTGGCTCTTGGATAATAAGTAATTTATTTCAAAAGCCATTTGGATTAACTCCATACTCTAAAGTAAATCGTTTCAATAACGCAATTCAAATGCACGGTAAATTTTTTGTGCAACTCAAATGTATTGGCAAGCGCCGAATTTTCTTTAGACTTAGAAAAAGCTTTAGCCTTTCCTAAACTGACCACATTCTTATTATAAGCGAAATTTATATGTTTATAATTTCGGATGTCATGAATTCAGTAAAAATATAAGCCACATGTTTGTTTGGCCAGAAACTGAAGGATCTCGTGGGTCTCAAGAAATTTCATCTTGTCTAAAGTACATAAAGATTTATGCTACAAACTTTGAAAAAATAATAACATATTCAGATTCGTGTACCGGGCAAAATAGAAATATTAAAACTGTCTTAAGTTTATTGAAACTTGTTCAAAGTACGAAAATAAGAGCTGAGTCAATTGAAATGAAATTTTTGGTAAGTGGTCACAGCTATTTGCCTAATGACTCAGATTATGTCATTATTGAGTTACATGTGAAAAAAATCAAAACTTTTTTACCAGATGATTGGTACAATATAATCAAAACATGTAAAAAGAAAGCGCCATTTAATCTAATCCAAATGACTCACCAATATTTTTTCAACAAAACCTTTAGAAAAATCAATCATTAACAGAAAAGTCACGGTTACAGGGTTTCCAGTAAATTGGCTTAAAATACGTTGGATAAAGTTAGAGAGGTCCAAACCCCATCTCATACAATTTAAATATGACTACAATGAAGATTCAGAATTTAACGCCATTAATATAAGGAAGTCTGAAATTAATATAAAGAAATCTGAAGTTTGAAAAATGTAGATCAGCCTTTATTATATCCTAAAGGTAGAACTGTGACAAGGGAAAAAAGGGGAGACATGATGGAACTGCTAAAATTCATTCCTCCTGTTAAACATGGTTTCTATAAAAACTTGACAACAAATCGAAATGACGAGTCTTCACATACAGCTGATGAAGAATAATAAGAATAAATAAAGAGAATAAAAATACATAATAACTAACTTTTTCTGTAATAAAAAACTTAAAAATTTAAAGACTGAATTTAACTTTATTACTTTTTTCAGATGCCAAATCGATTAACTCCACCAGTCACATAAAAATTGTAACATTACTGATGATTATTTTTTGACTATTCTGTCTTATTTATTTTATATTCAGTTAAATGAAAGCTTTTTCTCAATTTATGCGTTCTACAATGTATATCTGATTATAAAGGGAATTTTAAAAAACTTTATATACATTATTTCATCGCATTTCTAAACTTTTTGTTTTATGGAGTTAATCAGTGTACTGAACGGCTCATAAATGACATATTATTGCAAAACATGTTGCTCTATAATTTGGACATTAAAAGTGATTTATTATATGACTGTAAGGAAAGAGAAATATTTACGGATTATTAGACCTTTTCATATATATGCATAACATTTATAATAAAGACAGCATCAGCTTCTGATAGCCTATTATTTTTATATACCGTAATTTATGATAATAATAATTTTTGTTTTTATTTTATTTGTCAGTATCGCTGAAGAAAAGAAAAAACTTGGCAACGATCAATACAAAGCACAAAACTATCAGTCGGCTTTGAAATTCTATTCGGATGCTATATCGTTGTGTCCGGATTCGGCGACATATTATGCCAATCGTTCGGCATGTCATATGATGCTCTCCAATTATACGAATGCCTTAAATGATGCCCGTACCGCTGTCCGATTAGATCCGAATTTCGAGAAGGCCTATGTTCGCATAGCCAAATGCTGTGTGGCCAAGGGTGATATTGTTGGAACGGATCAGGCGATTAAAAAGATTGAAGAACTCGATCCCCAAAGTACGGCTGTCAATGCGGAGAAAACCGCCTTAATGCAGTTGCGGCAATTGGAGACGACCATACAAAATAATTATGATACGAAATCGTATCGAAATGTTGTCTACTATTTGGATTCGGCCATTAAATTGTCACCAGCCTGTTATAGGTATGTTATGAAATGAATTTGTTTGTGAGAAAATGTTTACTCATTTTTGTTTTTTTGCCTTTCTAGATTTCGCTTATTGAAAGCCGAATGTTTGGCATTTTTGGGGCGTTGTGATGAGGCCGTTGACATTGCCATCAGTGTCATGAAGTTAGACAACACTTCGGCCGATGCCATTTATGTGCGTGGTCTATGTTTCTATTATACCGACAACCTGGAGAAGGGCATTAAACATTTCGAGTTGGCTTTACAGCTCGATCCTGATCATAAAAAGGCTCATGAAATGCGCAGCAAAAGTAAAACTTTAAAAGATATGAAAGAAAATGGCAACGTTTTGTTCAAGTCAGGCCGTTATCGTGAAGCTCAGACCGTTTATACGGATGCCTTGAAAATTGACGAGTTCAACAAAGATATCAACTCGAAATTATTATATAATCGCGCCTTGGTTAATTCGAAAATTGGCAATCCTCGCGAAGCGGTAGCCGATTGTACACGGGTTTTGGAAATAAATTCACAATATTTGAAGGCTTTGTTGCTGCGCGGTCGCTGTTACAATGACTTGGAGAAATATGAAGAATGCATTAACGATTATGAGGCCGCCTTACAAATACAGAAAACGCCCGAATTGAAGAAATTGTTACGCGATGCCAAATTGTCTTTGAAGAGATCGAAGCGTAAAGACTATTATAAGATATTGGGTGTGGCACGCAATGCTAACGATGATGAGATTAAGAAGGCGTATAGAAAGAAAGCCTTAGTGCATCATCCGGATCGTCATGCGAATAGTTCACCGGAGGAGCGCAAAGAGCAAGAATTGAAATTTAAAGAAGTGGGCGAAGCGTATGCCATTCTGTCGGATCAACGGAAGAAGAGCCGCTATGATAGTGGTCAGGATGTAGAGGATCAAGAGCAAGGTAGGTGAGAAAGAGCCATTAAGCCATGATTACTAACATTTTCGAATTATTTTTTAAAACATATCAAAGAGAATTTTTTCTTTTATTATACCCATGCATTGAAAATTACTTTCTAAATCGATTTAACAATGTCCGTCTATTCATTTGTCTTTTGTGTAAATTTGTGCTCACAATTAAGATATTTCTATGAAATATGGTACAAGGCCGTATCTTCACACAAAGGTGTGCTGTATTAAAAGGGGTTTAAATTGGACAATTTATTTTTTATATGGGAGATAACAACCTCATTTAAAATAAGTTTTTATATGACGAAAATTGAAAATTGAATTGGCTTAATAATTGGCTGTAACAAATTTCATTCCAATTAGACCATTATTAGAACCTCTTTCCATAAAATGCTCTTTTTATACCCTATACCTTAGTGATGAGGATACCAAGTTTGTTCTTCCATTTGTAACACCCAGAAGGACGCATCAAAGACCCTACAAAGTATACATATTCTTGATTAGCATCAAAAACTGAGTCGATTTAGACATGTAAGTCTGTGTGTGTGTCCGTCTGTCTGTTGTTGGCATTCTCATAAGCATAAATTTTGAGATATTAAGTTGATATTTTGTACATGCACTTTTAGTTTTTGTACGCAGATCGCTCTTTAAAATGGGTAAAATCGGTCCAGAGTCACGTTCACAATCGATAAAAATATATATCTGCCATAAAAATTGAGCTATAAACTTCAAATTTGGTAAATATATCTATAAATAATCCCTTCATTGATGTGCCAAAAATGAGAGTGGTCGGAAAACAGATACGCCCACAATCAATAAAAAATTTTATATCTGCCACAAAAATTGACACATGAAATTTGGTGTACATATATATGGTTATCCCATACATCGATGCGCGGTAGGATAACAGACACGCCCACAATTTACAAAAACCATATTCACCGTACTCGACTTTCAAGCTGGTACGTACTACATACATCCATTAGAGGGCGCAATTTATATATATATATATATATTTGCCACGCCCACCGTTATCGATGTGAAAGGTATTTAAGATTTGGCCTAAGCCAAATTTAGTTTTCTTACTTGTAATAAATAAATCTTTATATGACGAAAATTCATATTTCTTTATATTTTTGGACAAAACTTGGTGGATTAAAGTTAATTGGCTTAATAATTGGGGCTGTAACAAATTTGGATCCGATGGAACCATTTTTAAAACTTCTTGCCATTTAACGATATTTTACGAAGTGATTTATATGATGTGGTGTAGAGTATCAAATTGTCTTCACTTGTTTATACAAATATTAAACTTCATATTTTTATTGTCTTCTTCTTTTTCAGCCGACATTGATCCCAATCAGATGTTCCGTCATTTCTTTCAATTTACCAGTGGACCGGGTGGTGCCGCATTTGGTTTTGAATTTTAACTGAAGTCATTGCGGAATTTATGTAGAAAAACTTGTCGTTGCTATCACAGAAGTCATCTGCGGCGTACACATTTAAATATACAGCATAACTATAAGAGATTGAAACACAAATTATTCAAATTGATTAAGTAAAATACACACAAACGACTACAGAACAAAACAAAACACAAATTGAGAAGCAAAGTAAATAAAATAAAAAAAGAACGTTTCAATCGATCTTTGTACTCCTCCAGCAATAAAACACAGCCAAACCCGTAAATATTGTTCGATACGCAAACACACACAAAGCTGATATAGACAGAAAATGAATCATACTTTTTTTTAAGTTGATTTGTGTTTTACTATTAAAATAAAAAAAACAACCTTAACAATCATAATACCGTGGGTGGATAAATAATTCAATGAGAGACAAAAACCGGACCAACAAAAAGAGATGTGCTTCAATGTGTTTCCTAAGTAAACAATTTCAATTTGAATGAGAGAGACAAGATTTATTGAGAAAACGCTAAAGTAAATCAAATCAAATCAATTCTTATCAATTTCAATTGTTTCTTTTGTTTCTTTTGTTTGTTTTGTAATTTGACAACTTTTGTACTTGTACTAATTTTCAATTTTTATCCAAAATTCGTGCTTTTAGTACTCGTGTACAAGGTTTAGTGATTAGTGTGAGAAATTTTTGTACTTGTTCTTTAACATTTAATGTGTATGTGTACTGGATGGTATAATTTTAATATTTTTTAAATTACGCTTTTACTATTTGTGTACTAAATTGATTGTGGAATATACATATGTTAAAACAAAACAACTAAAAGGCTATTTAGTACTAAAGTGTTTTCTTTTGGAATAAGAACTTAGTACTAAATTTAATATTTAATATTAAAGCAAGTAAAAAAACTTAATGTGGCTTAGGTGAAATCTTTAATACCCTACACATCTATATACAATTTGTGGGCGTGGCAAGTTAATGATTACGCCCTCTAATGGTGTATGCTTACAAGTCGAATGTTTATTTGTAAATAGTCGGTACGTATGTTATGCAATCACGCTCATACATAAACGGGCTAATTATAAATATAAACACAAAATTTCATAGCGTTCTGTTTGGAGAAAATGTCTGTACAAAAGTTGAGTTCATTATTTCAAAATTTTTCCGCCAAGAGGGTGCCAACAAAGGACGGATACATGGACATATATGTCCAGATCGACTCAGTTTTTGATGCTGATCAAGAATATATATACTTTGTACAGTAGTCCCTGGCGTCTCCTTCAGTGGGTTACATATGGTATGACAAACTTAGCGTACTTCCCACCTTATGTGGAGGGTAAAATACGTACTTAACTACTTGGTTTTTTATTATTATTATTTAATACAGTTGTAATGTTATTGAAGAAAAATGGTTTTAAAATTATTTGCCTTTTAACGATTATGATAACACTTTATCTGCGTTGTATTGTGTATTATTTTTTAATTTTTTGTAATTCATTTCTAGAGTTTCTTAAATGAAGTATGTAAGATTGTAAATAATTGTTTCTTTTTCTTTACATAAACTAAACACTATTTTTCATTCGGTTCAAAGGCTTTATAGGTAGACGTATATGCAATTCATTTTAATAATTATTCATCATTTTAATTTTTTTTATTTCATATAAATCTATAATATCAATACCATTCTAAGTTATAATATTCTCTTAGAGAAGAAAAACACTAACGAAAAATGAAAAAAATAATAATAAATTAACGATTTCCATTCTATTATTGCTATTGCATAACAAGTAAGAAAACTAAATTTGGCTTAGGCCAAATATTAAATACCCTCCACCTCCACAACGGTGGGCGTGGCAAATATATACATATATTGCGCTCTCTAATAGTGTACGTATTACGTATCAGCAAGCAAGTCTACCTTTACGTTGAATATGTTTCTTTGTAAATTGTAGGCGTGTCTATTATCCAACCACGCCCATTTTTATTACGTCAGTCAATGGAATAACTATGCACAGGCGTATTAAATTTCAAGTTCATAGGTCAATTTTTGTGGCAGATATATAGCTTTATGTCGATTGTGGGCGTGTCTGAAATTCTACCACGCCCATTTTTGACACATCAGTAGGTGGGATATATATGTATACGCGTACCAAATATCAAGTTCGTAAGTCAAGTTATGTGGCAGATATAAAGATTTTTATTAATTGTGGGCGTGTCTGTTATTCGAATACGCCCATTTTTGGCATACCGATGAAGCTAATATTCATAGATGAACATACCAAAATAAATTTTTGTTGATTGTGGGCGTGGCTCTTAACCGATTTTGCTCATTTTAAATAGCGATCGGCGTGCAAAAACTAAAAGTGTCTGTACAAAATTTCAGCTCAATATCTCAAAATTTACGCCCGTGAGAGTGCCAATAACAGACAGACACACGGACATGCATGTCTAAATCGACTCAGTTTTTGACGCTGATGCAGAATATATATACTTTGTAGGGTCTCTGACGTCTCCTTGCAATTAGTTGCAATTAGTAGAACAAACTTAATATACTCTCATCACTGAGGTGGAGGGTATAAAAATGTTACTTCTTTAATTTAACATTTTTTATAACCTCCTAAGAGTTAAAATATTGAGTCTCTCTGCGTAATTTACTTTATTTTGTATGTTTTTCTTTCTTCGTAGGGACTGCATGCTTTTATTATAATTAATCATTAATCTAATTTTTTTATTCTATATATTATTGTAAGAAAATGAGAATGATAAAAACTAAAATAAAAATAAAAATATTTAAACACGTCTTAAGAAAATATAAAAACAAATGATGTTTTCTTTTATAAAGTATATTAATGCTTTACAAACAGGAATGGAGAGTCAACAAGTGCTCAAGCTCAGCCAAGCACATCCATTTACCGACCTACACTACTTACCTATATAATTTATGCTACAGGATGAGTACGGTAGTTGGGGACACTCATATATATATGTGAATGTAATTTCTGGAGAACAATTTTGTTCGTTTTTATACACTCAACCTCAGTCATGAGGGTATACTAATTTGGTTCTTCCGTTTGCAACACCCAGAATGAGACGTCAGATACCATACAAAGTAAATTAGCGGCGAAAACTGAGTCGATTTAGACATGTACGTCCGTATGTCTGTCTGTTGTTGGCACTCTCACGGACGTAAATTTTGAGATATTAAGCTGAAATTTTGTACAGAAACTTTAAATTTTTGCACGCAGATCGCTATTTAAAATGGGCAAAATCGTTCAATAGCCACGCCCACAATTGACAAAAATCTATATATCTGCCACAAAAGTTGACCTATGAACTTGAAATTTTGTGCACTTATTAAAGGTTAGCCTATCCATAGATTTACCAAAAATAGGCGTGGTCGGAGAACAGACACGCCCACAATTTACAAAAAACTATATTCAACGTAAAAGTAGACTTACATGCTGATACGTAATACGTACACTATTAGAGGGCGCAATATATGTATATATTTGCCACGCCCACCGTTGTGGAGGTGGAGGGTATTTAATATTTGGCCTAAGGCCAAATTTAGTTTTATTTATTATACCTTCCATCTCAGTGATGAGGGTATACTAAGTTAGTTCTTCCGTTTGCAACACCTAGAAGGAGGCGTCAGAGACCCTACAAAGTACACCTAAGTCTGTTTTTACACGGTAGATTGGTGAAAAACAAGAATTTTATAAGGACAAGAATTCGTGTTTATTTTATTAAATCACATATATAATGCTTATTTTTACAAGCATAGTTATATGCACATAAAGGGAATTTGCTTTGACCAGTAAAAATTGCTTGTACGCGCAAAAAGGGAATTCACTTAAATCTTTGCGCTAGTGTTCGCAAACTATCGATAGCACTATCGATACTATCGATGGTTTCAGACTTTTTTCTTTCATGAATACTTTTTTGTGATATGAACATACTTCGCAAAAATTAAATTTGACAAAAAAAAATTAAGCACATAAAATTTTAAATCGTGCTAAATGGAATAAAATCGTGTAAAAAAATTAAAAATATTCAATTTTCAAACTGTGTTATATCAAAACCGTGTAAAAAAAGACCGACTTAGGTGTATATATATTCTTGATCAGCATCAAAAACTGAGTTGATTTAGACATGTATGTCCGTGTGTCCGTCTGTTGTTGGCACTCTCACGGGCGTAAATTTTGAGATATTGAGCTGAAATTTTGTACAGGCGCTTTTAGTATCCGCACGTACATTTCTATATAAAATGGGCAAAATCGGTCAAGAGCCACGCCTACAATCGACAAAAATGTATTTATCTGTCACAAAAATTGAGCTACAAACCTGAAATTTGTTATGTACGTCTATAAATATTAGCTTCATCGGTATGCCAAAAATGGGCGTATTCGAATTACAGACACGCCCACAATCAATAAAAATCTTTACATCTGCCAAAAAACTTGACTTACGAACTTGATATTTGGTACGTGTATACATAATAATCCCATATATTGATGCGCGATCAAATAACATACACACTCACAATCGATATAAATCTATATATCTGCCACAAAAATTGAGCTATAAACTGAAAATTAGGTATTCCTATTCATAGTTATTCTATCCACCTATAAGCCAAAAATTAAACAAAGACTTGATTCGTACATACAATCGTTTCCGACGCCGGATTCAGTTATTGGCGCTAATGTGGATTTTATTGAATAATTGTGTAGTCTAGGAGTCGATTATCGTCGTGTAAAAATTTCATGGAATTATAATAAATTTTGCAAAAAATATGAACGAATTAGTTTTAATGTCAATTGCCGTACACACCCTGTATAATTTCCACCAAAGCATAAAACTTGATCAGACAAAAAGCAAAACAAAGGTGCAATCTCAGTACACCAAAAGACTCAGAAACATTCTAAAATCGAATCTAAACTCTAGAAATATGTTTAAAGCCGTCAACACATATGCTATCCTCATACTCACATACTCCTTCGGAATAATAAATTGGGCCCGAACAGACCTAAAGAACATTGAAATGAAAACACGTAAACTTATGTCACTATATCGTAAACATCATCCATATGCATGTAAAGAACGTATTACCTTACCTAGAAGGGAAGGAGGCAGGGAATTAATTGATATCAATATCCTACATAGCAAGCAAAAAATCAGCCTTGCAAATTATTTTCGGAATTATCAAGATACTCTTCAGAAAGCCATAGCAACAGCGAACAAGTACACATCAGTCAACATCAGCACTAACACCAGCGACAATTTCCAGACAATCCCTGAGAAACTACTAATATGGGCACGAAAAGAGCTCCACGGAAAACACCCAAACATAGTAACAGAGAACCATGTTGATCAACAAAGATCATACGCCTGGTTAAAAAAGGATATTTACAGCCCGAAACAGAAAGATTCGCAATTGTAATGCAAGACAACGTAATAAATACGAGGAACTACAGAAAAACTTTTATTAAAGATACAAACGTAGTAGATGATAGATGTCGCAAATGCCTTACAGCAAAGGAAACTGTTGACCATATAGTATCCGGCTGCCCACTACTAGCAGGAACACAGTATATGGAAAGGCATAACTTAGCCCGAAAAATATTACATCAAACAATAATCAATACATACAATTAATTGAAAATGATACATAAAAGATATACTGGGACAGAACCATTTTAACGGGCACAACAATCGCACATAATAGGCCAGATATAACAATAATCAATAAATTAAATAGAACAAGTAAGAAAACTAAATTTGACTTAGAAAGAAAAATTTCTAGCATTTCTATCTGACAATAAAAAAGGGCCCATAACCTGATAGCAATAGAAATATTTATTGAATAATGAAAAAATTTATTTGACAAGAAAACTTATAATTATAAAACTACTTAGATTTAAATACGAGTAGGAACAACAAGTTGATGTACTATTTCATATCTACAATAAATAATAATAATAATAATAATAATAATAATAATAATAATAATACCCGAGGGGGTTTGGACCCCCTACTGGGCGCGTCCCCAGGTGGCGGATTGGGGAATGCTTTACAGATATGTAGGGTAGGTGGGAAATAAAATACCACCCGCGTACCAAAACCCAACCACAAACCCAGGCGCGACGGTTCCAGATTGGGCGGCTTCCTGGTTGGCGTCTGTCTCGAATCAAGCGGCTAAACTATTCCGAGGTGCTCTACAGGGGCGGTAATCAGGCGCGACGGTACTCATAATGAGCGGCTTCCTGGCGGTGTCTGTCCCAAAATGGGTGGCCGTGATTTCCCGCAACCCTGCAAGATCGTCAGCCCTCACCAGGGCCCATTTATAACAATGTGTTGAGTAACAATAATAAAGCCTCTTTCGAGCGCCAATACGGTCGGGTTCGGCGCGGGACTCAACAGCCCGACCATGATGATGATTTGGAAACTGATCCAGTAACGACTCGGCCAAGAGGTAACTAGCGACTTTGGCGAGGTATACAATCCGAAAGACAGCTGATAGGAGAAAGAAACAATATTACACCTACTGTTTCACCTGTTGACTATGATACTCCAAGGTCAACTTTGGAGCCCGTAGTACCAGGGCTGCCTCAAAGACGTATGAAATGGACAATTACAATGAATGAAAATGTCATATGCAGCTACTTAATAGCAACTGAACTAGAAACCTTGCGAGTAGGCTGCAGGCAAAAAATGCATATTAAATTTATCAAGAGACATCCAGAATTAACAACAATAACAGAACAAAGATTATCAGATCAATATCGTGCAATCCTGTGCAGAAATATAATACCAGCGACGCGCAGAGACAATATAAAGTCGGAAATTGAGCGAGAACTAATGGGACCACGAGAAGCTGAACAAACAGTGTATACGTCTCAAGATAATATGGAATCAACGAACTTAGATTTAAACGAAATGGAGCCAGAAATTATAAATGTTGAGGAGCCTGATATTTGTACAGTCCAACGCCTTAACGATTTATTGGTGGCAATATAAGAAGAGTACGACGGTCTAAAACCAGCTAATCAACCTTTCATACCTCGAATATATACATCTAAAAAACTGATTGACGCACTAAATATAATGATTACAAATGTGCTACCATATATATTTTGATGAAATTTGGTTCAAGGACATGTATTGGCCCATAGGGGAACCATGTTGAAAATGGTCCGGATTGGACCATTTTTGGAACTCCTCTACATATAATTTTTTTTTATTTCATAAATAAACCAAAAATTTAAAAATATTTCTGACATATGTATCATTTTGAAACTTTTGAAATTACAAGTAGGTGTAGAAAAATTTCATTTTACCCTGCTTTTTCAAAGAAACAAATTAAATTGAATAATATTTCAAGTGGTGTAGGGTATTTCATGGTCGGGCTTGACCGACTATAATATTTTCACTTGTTTTTCATATAATTCTTTTTAACAAAATGATTTTTATATGACAAGGACTCTGAGTTTATTGAGTATAAATTGTGGAACAATAAGTAGTGTAGAGAATTAAACCTAAAAGTATAACCCAACGATTAAAGGACAATTTTTTTTGGAAAAAGTAAACATCACTTTTATTTATTTTAAAGTACATTTAATTTTTATAATTATTAATTTTTTTTGTTGGTAATTTATAACACTTATATCAAATTATATAAATCAACACTTAAAAGTTTATTTCTTAAAAAAAAAAAAAAAAAAAAAAAAAAAAAAAAAAAATTTAAAAACACGCTTTAGCTTTGTTTTTCAAAACCATTTACATACATATTTACAATATATTTTATATATATAATTTTTAATTTTTTAAACTACAATATTTTGAAATATATTTATATTTTTTTAAGTATCATTAAAAGCTAAATATACAATAAATTATATTGTTTGATAGTTTTGGTAATATTAAAATATTTGTAATAAAAAAATATTTTAAAAAATGATATTTTACATACATATTTACAATATATTTTACATATATAATTTTAAATTTTTTAAACTAAAATATTTTTAAATATATTTATATTTTTTAAGTATAATTAAAAGCTAAATGTACAATAAATTATATTGTTTGGTAGTTTTGGTAATGTTAAAATGTTTGAAATAAAAAAATATTTAAAAAAGAATATATTTATTTATTTATTATTTAAAAAATTATAGTTAAATTTAAATTTATTTTTTTAGATAAAATTAATAAAAAATTGTTTTTAATTTTTTTTTAAACAATGTATAAATATTATTTTAAAACAAATATTATATTCAAAATTCACTATTAATATTTTTCATACCTTATAAGGTATTATTTTCAACACAAATTGAAAAAATGCAACCACTCATACTATATATGACTTTAGCAAAAATTATATAAAACAAAAATAAAAATGACTATGTATTCCCGTTTTATTTAATTAATTTTGTTTGGACTGACTGACTATTTATTTCATTTGAAGTCTTCTCTCCTTATCTTATTAAAAATTTAAAAAATATTATAATTATTTACAAATATATATGTGACAAGCGATAATATTTTAAAAGAAAATTTTTTAGCAAGGTATGTTAATTGTGGGCATGTCTGTTATTTTATAATGCTCATTTTCAGCAAATCAATGGATGTTCTATATAAGTATGTACAATTTTTGTGGCTGATAAATAGGTTTTTATCGATTATGGGCGTGGCCACTTAAATGATTTTGTCAAATTTCAATAGCAACCTATGTACAAAATTTGGAAATAACAACAAGCTAAATATCTTAAACTTAACGACGCTGTCATAGTCAAGAATAGACAGACATACGGACAGACAGACATGTCTAGATAGAGTTAGGATATGTTTCTAATATATATACTTTGCATTGCAAACGAATGAAAACTTATAACTGTAAAGAGTAAACAATTATATAAACAATTTTATCACTACATTTTCTCTGTTCTCTAAACAAATATTTTTTTTTATTGTGAAAAGAACGAAAAAAGCTTTTTAAAATCCTTTATGTAACATACGTGTAACGAATTGTCACTTGGGTTGTATGCGTGCGCTACGTTCCAACTCATTAAACTGTCCATAAAATAATATCTCGCTTATTAACTTTTCAGCGATAATACGTTGTGTACGATCCATGGTGCGCAGTTTGACGGTAACATTTGAACCGACATAATCGCAATCGTCTTTATTTAAGCTTTCAACATAAAAGGCAGCCGCAGCAGCTGCTGCTGCTGAACTAGCTGCATCTTGTGTTGCTGCCGCTGCCCCATTACCAGTACTACCCGATTTCCGACGGCCACTTAAAGGTACACTATTATCCTCGGAGTTACTTTCATTCGACAAAAGGGAATTCATTAGCATATGACCGGCTGCTGCTGCACTTGAAGCATTACTGCCGCCACTATTCAATTTACGCATATTAACCGGACTAAATTTCTCCTCTAACAATTCACAGGAACGCCTCAATCCTGTGGGCAGTACAAAGCGATTAATATCTAGACCTTTAGCGGCCGCTGCAGCTGCAACACTAACTCTTAAGTCTTGAGCGTATTCATCGGCAACATCGGAACCATGACGGTTATCATCGGTAGATGAGTAGGAACGATGTGAAACGGGTGGGGCAGGTGGTTGGGGTGCGTGGAAATAATCTACAAGCAATTCTTGTTTGATTTCAATATCATCGGCATCCTGGCTAGTTGTTAAATTACCACCACTCACCGTCATTATACTACTCCCACTTAATAGATGGCGCTGTTGCTTATGGGCCTCATGCATATTTGTATTTGGTATAGGACTAGAACCATTATTGCTATTAGTGCTTCCAGCACCACTTCTATTACTATTCTTAAGTCTATTGTCATTATCTGTCCTACTTAATTGCCCTGCTAACCCTGCCGCTATTGTACCATTAGCTATGTTATCTAAACGTCCATCATTGTGATGAAGATGATGATTTGTTGTACTGTTACTACTATTAGTGGTGATGGCGATGCTAGTGATGGCATCATGTAAATTAGTTGGCGTCGGTGTTGTTCCAATTCTACTTTCACATTTATTTTCATTTATATCCACTTTTTCTTCAATTCCGTCCATATCGTCATTGGTATCCATAGGTTTTTGTGGACTTTCACTAGCACTACTACCACTGAAGAAACCACCGCCGCTGTTTAAGTTATTTTGTGGGGTTGAAAAATGCATAGACAAAGGTACATGATGTTGTTGTTGTTGGCGTTCAGTTAAAACCGGAGGTGGTGAATATTGTCCTACAGCAGACCAATTATCTAAAGGTTGTGAGTTGGCAAGCAGCATGGGTAAGTTAAGGCCCATCTGTAATATAAAGAAAAGACCTGACGGAGTATAATAATTATGAAATTTAATTATTTAATAATAATCATAATATTAAAAACCCTCCACATCTACTTATAAGCGGTGGGCGTGGTAGGTGCGTGATTGCACCCTCCAATAATGTTTGTCTTCCGCATCTGCTGGTAACTCGAGTTTTACGCTAAGTAAAAAGTTTTGTAAACTGTAGGCGCCATCCGTTTTTAACGTATTCTTGATTGAAGTAAAATATACGAGTATGTACCAAATTTCAACTTCGTGGCTGAATTTTTGTGGCAGATAATTATATTTTAGTCGATTGTGGGCATTCCTCTTATTCGACCACTCCTATTTTTGGCATATTAAATTTAAATGTCGATTTGCGAGCAGAAATTTCTGTACAAAATTTTAGCTCAACATATTAAAATTTACGACCATAAGAATGCCAAGAGGCAAAAACACGGACATGTCTAGATCGACTTAGATTTTGATGCTGATTAAGAATATATATAGTTTGTGGGGTCTTCTTCTGTGTGTTGCGAGTGCAATGACGAACTTGGTATACCTTCATGGAACGTATTTGAATTTTAGCTAACCAGTCCAAAGTTATTTTTATAGCGTGAATATCTGTGTGTCCAGACATACGGACATTCGGACACACGGGCATAGGTTGAAACTCTCAGTAAATATTAAGATGTTGAGTTGAAGTTGAATCGATAAAAAAGCCACACCCACAATCAACATAAATGTATCTATCAGCTACAGAAATTGATCTTTAAAGTAAAAATTTGCTTAATACTAAATACTTGTAGTATTTATAATTATTACATTCAACGATGTTCCAAAAAATGGGTGTGGTCGAATAACAGAAATTCTCATAATTGACAAAAATCTATTTATCTACCACAAATATGGAATTATTAAAATAAAATTTAATAAATATTTTTATAATTATGAGTGTACATTAATATGTCTATATATATAATATATATGGGCGAAATCATATGAATGATGCGGCTACAATTTATGACAAATTATATAGTTTAGAATCCAACACTTAATACGCACATTATTAGAGGGCGTATCAGGAAGTATGAAGGGTATATAAGAAGAAACCGTCTAAGCCAAATATAGTTTTTTTTCCTATTCTTTCCTACTAATGCTCTACGCAAAGTATCAATACACCTTCAGTCTGTTCAAAATTTTTATGATAACTGGGGAATTAAAATAAATTTGCCGAAGTGTGAAGCTATTTGCCTAAGAAATGCGTCAGGTAAATGTAAGAAGTTTGTAGTTCCCGAAAGTAAATCATTAAACCTTAATGGTATTGAAATTCCATTTACTCGTAGCATGAAATACTTAGGCGTTTTTTTTAATAATCTAATTAAATTCAATGATCATGCACGTTACTTACTAAAAAGACTTATCATATTAAGGGTTCCTTTGGTAGACTTTTTAATAATGCATATCTCCCAATCAAAACTAAGTTATTGATTTACAAGACAACAATTCGTCCCGACCTCCTATATGCTTTTCCAATATGGTTCTCTATATCACCTACGGTTATGATGGAGTTAGAAGTGTTTGAACGTTAAATTTTGAGACAATGTATTGGGAAAAATTTTGAAACTAGAACAAAGCGCTTCTCCAATGCATTTATTTACGATTCTGCAAGAATAACTCCGCTTGCAACTTATGGTCTTCAATTGTTAAAAAAATGCATAGATAGACTAGAATTTAATGAAAATAACTTAATAATTGCGTGCTTATCCTCTCAGAACAATCTAGATTGGTCAAATACAAATTATTTGTCACCTTTAGGTTTTATTGACACTGAAAATCCGTTATTACAAAGACCCGCTTTTTACAACAATGAATATACTATACAGAAACATAGAGGCTTTTTATATCTATTGGAGTTTTTTATTAAACTAAACTAGGTATATATGATTAACACCTCCCCTCAAACATAGCATTGGTACAAAAATAAAATGAAATAAAAGTGAGATGTAATACTGCATTACTGATTGTTGGTCACGGTTTGAATTCCAAGATTTTTCATGCAGTTGAAAAGTTTTGAAGCGTTTAACCCTTTGGTTAAAAAGTCTGTAGGCATATCTTCCGTTTTCATATATAAAATGTCTATCTCGCCTTTTTCCACTGAATTTCGTATGAAATGATGCTTGATATCCATGTTTCGTCCTATAATGGAAAACTGGATTTTTGCAAAGTTTCTCTGAACTTTGTTATCATTATATATATTGATTTTCTCTTCTTTGCCAATTAATTCTTTTAGAAGTCTTCGGAGATATATAGCGTCTTTTACTGAATCGGATAATGCCATATATTCGGCTTCGGTGGTTGACAGTGCCACTGTTTTTTGCTTCCTGGATTGCCAGTTGATAGCGGCAGCTGCATATTTAAATATATAACCTGTATAGGATTTTCGGCGTCTGCGAAACCTACTATAGGTTTATTTGATTTTGTGAACAGGAGTCCCACGTTGTGTGTTTCTTTGAATTACCTTAAGACTCGTTTTGCTTATTAAACTGGCTTAATACACTCACGGCGTGTGCTATGCCTGGCCTCGTTGAAATAGCTAAGTACATGATTGACCGATGAGGTTCTGGTATAGTAGATCTTTATCACTTTCTTCTGTTACTGTTTCTTTGCTCAATTTTATACTTGTGTTTATTAGTGTTTTAACTGATTTACAATCTGACATTTTAAATATAATATTTTCCAATACTTCGTTCATATATTTAGACTGTGACATAGTTATAGTATTCGTTTCTAAATCTTTTTTAAACTCTATACCTAGGCAATACGTTAAAGGACCTAAGGCTTTCATTTCAAATGTTTTAGATAACTCGTTTTTCGTGTTTTCTAGAGCTGTGCAGTTGTTGCAGACTATAATGAGGTCATCCACGTAGATAGAGATAATTAAAATATACTCATCATTTTCATATTTCTTAGTTTTTCGTCCAGTTTTTCATACCATAATCTTCCCGATTGTTTTAATCCGTAAAGTGCTTTCTTTAAAAGTCAAACCTTTTTTTCATACTTTGCGGCTTCGTCTGAACTTACAATTTCCTTTAAATCAGTTGGTATTTCCATATAAATTTCTTTGTCCGCTCCACCATTCAAATATGCGCCAAAGAAGTCTAACTGATGCAATTCTAACTGCATTTCTGCTGCTATTGCTAATAATGTACGGATGGAGCTAAGCCTTGCTACGGGGGAAAAGTTTCCTCATAATCAATTCCGGGTGTTTGATTAAACCCTTTGGCCACAAGCCGTGCTTTTTTACGCTTTATTGTATCATTTGCGTTATACTTTGTTCTAAGAGTCCATTTTGATTTCACGATTTTTTTGTCGTGTGCTCGGTCTACGATTATCCATGTACCATTTTTAATCAAAGTTTCGTATTCGGTTAACATAGTCTTCGTCCATTCACTTGCTTCGGCACTTGATAAAGCTTCTCGACTAGATTTAGGGTTCTCATAGATACTTAAATTAGCTGATTGGTATTCTTCGTTACTTGTTTCGTTTTCTAATGTTATGTTTGTATTTTTGTTATGCGTTCTTGTATTTTTAGAATATAATTTATATGGAAGCTCTCCCTTTCCCGTTAATAATCGTCTTGGTCGTCCTTGGCCTCTATTACTTTCTTCGTTTACATTTTGATTTTCGTCATCTGTATGATTTGGTTCGTTCTTCCCAGTATTTTGCTTGGTTGTGTTTTTAAAGTTATTTGAACTTGAGTTATTTAATTGAATTTCTAATGGGGTGGGCACAAATTCTTCGCACTGTTGCCTGTTATTGGTGTTGAGAAATACAACGTCTCGACTACGATGTATTCTTCTGGCTTCGGGGTCCCAAAAGCGATAAACCTTAGATATTTCGGAATAGCCTACAAAGATACATTTTTTAGATTTGGGTTCGAACTTTCCTTTACCTTTCTTTCTGTCAAGCATATATGCAGTACATCTAAACTTTTACATGAAAGCTGCGTTTGGTTTTTGCCCTGTCCATATCTCGTATGGTATTTTACCTTTTAAGCTTTGTGAAGGGCATCGGTTTCTAATAAAATTTGCCGTGTTGATAGCTTCTGCCCAAAATGAGGGTGGCAGACCAGATCGGATCAACATGCACCTTGCCATGTCTAGAAGTGTACGGTTTTTACGTTCGGCGACTCCGTTTTGTTGTGGAGTATATTCGATTGACAATTCATGTTTAATACCTTCACCTTTTAGTAAGCTTTTCATCGGCACCGTGGTCGCTTCGAAGACATTTAATTTTGAAGCCGGTTTTTTTTTTCATTTTTCTGTTACTTCGTTTTTTTGATGAAATAAATTTCACACCATCTACTTTTGTCGTTTATGAATGTGACAAAATATCTTGATCCAGCATGTGATTGTGTCCGCATGGGACCGCAAATGTCAGAATGGATCAATTCTAAGATTTTGTTACTTTTTTGTTCGTATATGCCGAATGGTTTTTGTGACTGCTTTCCTTGAATGCGTGCTTCGCATTGTTGTAAAATACCTTCGGTTTCCATTTCTATGGTTTTCATTAGAAGTTTTAGATCTTTTTAATTTAAGTGTCCGAATATTTCGTCCCAATCTTGTATATTTCTTTTTGACGTTGTTATATTTGCATAGTTGACTTGTTCATTAACGTACTATAGATCTCCCTTTTTAGTTGCTGAGAATATTATCTCTTTTGTTTGAGGATTTCGAATGAGGGCGTGATTGTTTTTGAAAGTACTTCGGATCCGTTATTTGTTACCTTGAATACTGAAAGAAGATTGGTGCGTAAATCGGGTACAAGTAGTATCCTTTAATTCTAATGTCGTACTTGCTTGGAACTTCACTATACCGCGACCTAAAATGTTGTTTGAATTATCGTTAGCTAGTGCGAGTTTTCTATTTGTAATTTCTTCTACGTGTATATATTGTTCTTTCTTGTTGCACATGTGTGAAGATGCACCTGAATCTAAGCACCACATTTCTTTTTCTGTACTGTTTTTTATGTTTAAAATGGTTTCGTTGGTAAAATAAGATGTTTCATTTTTACCGAACGGTTCGTTCTTGTTGAAATAGTTGCCTTTACATTCCTTTGCCATATGACCCATTTTGCCACAGGTATGACATGTGAATTTAAATTTCTGTTTAGCATTGCTTGCCTGACACAGGACCTTTAGATTGATTGCAGTTTCTCCCATACATTTTTCAATGTATCACAATTTTTAATTTGTTGGAGTTCGAATCGGCTTATTGCAACAATAAGGTCTGCTTTGGCCTTTTCATCATTTTCTTCCCAACGCATTGCATCTTCAGCTGGTTCGTTTGATTTCATGCATATACCGGATACGTATTTCCATGATTCATTTTTTATGAGTAGAGCTTTCACCTGGATTTTCCATGTTTCGTAGTTTTCTCTTGTAAGAGGTTCGATTTTAGCAGTGGTGCTCATTTTCTTAAAAATTCTTTATTTGAAGAAAATTTATGTCAGAGATATTTTTCTTTTTTATTTTTATTTTGAAGAAAATTTCTTGTTAGAGAAATTTTTTCTTTTTTATTTGGCAGTAATATCAGAGAGCTGGTTCATAACCTATTGGAGTTTTTTATTAAACTAACTTATAATACAATAAACATGACGTAATAATTATTAAATGTTTTGTTTAATACAACATATATAGGTATATATGATTAACAATATCCAATGTTGGGCTTAGTATGAGTGTTAAGAAATAGTGTTAATAAATTTCAATTTAAAAGAAAATTCGTAATAAAACAAAGAGAGAGAGAAAGAAATACCAGATAGATAAATAACTAAATAATAATAAATAATAGATTAAAGAGGAGTTTACGCTGCTACTAGCTTCGTATAATAGCACAGAAGAAATGAAATTGCCCATAAAGTGAAGGAGATAAATAAGTTTTAATCAAAACAAGTGAAAATATTGTAGTCGGTCACGCCCGACCATCAAATACCCTACACCACTTGATATATTCAATTTAATTATTCAATTTAATTTTTTTCTTTGATAAATGAAAAGTTTTATTTTTTGAAAAAAGAAAAATTTTTTTTCTATACCTACTTGTATTTTCAAAAATTTCAAAATGATACATAAGTCAAATTTTTTTTTATTTTTTGTTTGTTTATAATATTAAGAAAAAAATTTATATAGGAAGGGGTTCTAAAAATGGTCCAATCCGGTCTATTTACAAAAGGGTTCATTTTTGGGTCAATGCTTTTCCGCGTATCATCGAAATATGTCAAAAAATAATAGGATATCGTATGGAGAGGGGTTCTAAAATTGGTCCAATCCGGTCCATTTTCAATAGTGTTCCCCTTTGGGCCAATACACGTCCTTATACCAAATTTCATCGAAATATCTCAAAAAATGCGACCTGTAGCTTGCGCACAAATTTAGATGGACAGACAGGAGGACAGACGGACAGACGGTCATGGTTAAATCGATTCAGATTTTAATTCTGAATCGATCGGTATAACTGAAGGTAGGTGTAGCTTTTGCCGTTTAGGAGTTACAAACATCCGCACAAACTTAAAATACCCTTTCCACAGGGTGGTGCAGGGTATAACAAGTAAGAAAACTAAATTTGGCTTAAGCCAAATCTTAAATACCATCCACCTTCACAACGGTGGGCGTGGCAAATATATATATATATATATATATATTGCGCCCTCTAATAGTATACGTACTTCTTATCAGCATGCAAGACTACTTCTACGTTGAATATGGTTTTTTGTAATTTGTGGGCGTATCTGTTATCCGACTATGCCCATTTTAGGTACATCGATTGATGGGCTAACCTTTAATAAGTGAAACAAATTTCAAGTTCACAGGTCAAGTTTTGCGGCAGATATATAGATTTTTGTTGATTGTGGACATTTCTGTTATGTGACCACGGCCATTTTTAGCACATCAGTGGATGGGATAACTAAGAACACTCTAACAGCTTATAATAACAAAATTAACAAATATACAGAATTAGCCACCGAGATGAAAGACATGTACCGGATGGATCGCGTTGACATAATACCCATTGTCATATCATGCACAGGTGTAATACCAAAAACACTTCCTGTAGGTTTAGAGAAGATGGAAATTGTTGACTGCATCGACAAAATACAGAAAACAGTTATATTAGCAACAACAAACATAGTGAGACCATCCTTGATTCCAAGTAACCGGGGTAGGTGAATACCGGTAAAACAACAACAACAACAACAACAACAATAACAATAATATTAATAATAATAATAATAATAATAATAAAAAGAATATGGAGACAAGAGAGAGTCGTAATCATACCACTAATAATACCCGCCACAGGAATTATCCATAGGGACTTCACAGCAGGGCTCAAAATGATAAACAGAAAAAAAACAGAAGAAAAACTACACCACCACATGCAGAAAGCCCTCACAATAAAAACCTGTAACATAGTCCGAAGATTCCTAAATCTATACTAATACTAGCCTAATTAAACAACGTTGTTGACTTGCAGCTAGCTACCGTCAGCTACGGAGAAGGCCCCGTGCCGAGCAACAGGGAGATCAAAAGAAGATAATAATAATAAAGCCCACAATCAATAACAATCTTTATATCTGCCACAAAAGTTGACCTAGGAACTTGAAATTTGGTACGCGTATACACAGTTACTACTGATGTGTTAAAAATGGGCGTGGTCGGATAATAGACACGCCCACAATTTACACAAAATTATATTCAACGTAAAAGTATACTTGCATGCTGATATATAAGACATACAGTATTAGAGGGCGCTATATATTATATATATTTACCACGCCCAACGTTGTGCAGGTGGAGGGTATTTAAGATTTGACCTAAGCCAAATTTAGTTTTCTTACTTGTTTAACACTTAATTTACTAAATCCTCACGCACGCACAACACTCACACACACACAAAATGGAAATTTTTGCCAATAATTTTTGTTTGTTTCTTAAACAACCTGATTAACGCGGAAGGAATGTAAGGAAATTAACCTAAACGCGTAAGCTATCAACACACAAGTATGTATTTTGCTATTTGTTGTTGCTTTTCCATTTTGCTTTATGCTTGTATTATTTTAATTAATTTACATATATTTTTTTTTAAATTATTTGTTTCTCTGCTATGAAGATTCACAACCGTTAAGCGCAACAATTTACGATGAAATGAAAATATCACTTTTAGTTAGAAAATAAATTTTAAAATATTCATTCATATAAATATATGTGTTACCCATAAAATTTCGTTTACACTAATAAGAGCAATAAATACGCGGCCACTGTCAAAATATGTGTGATTCGTGTGTTAACCTAATACACAGATTGAGTGCAATTCCATGAGAAAGTAGCCGCAGAGTGTGAGAGCATTTAACTATCGTTTGTTATAATGGTGAGTATAAATATATTAATACAACAATAAGAAAAAATCAATAACATCGAGAGCAACAGCAACTTTTAGAATCTCTCGTTTAAATAAGAATTTTTGTAAACAACAGCTCAGTAGCTGTGCTGCTAATGTTACGAGTGTATGTAAATGAGGAAAAAGAAAACGGTGCTGCACTAGCTGCAGAATTTTATTTAAAAAAGCAGCCAAAAAGTAAATACAAATAAACTCACAGTACACACATTTATGAGCAATATGATGCACCATTAGTATTTTTGTGTAGTGGTGGAAAAATGAAATTTGGCCTAGACCAAATACTCTCCACATCTTTAATACAAACGGTGGGCGTGGCGGTTTATGAGTATGCTCTCTAATAACGTATAAATTACGTATGAACTGTAAGTCGAGTTTTTCCTCTGAAATGTTTTTTTGTAAATTATGGGCGTGTCTATTATCCGACTACGCTTATTTTTGACTTATCGATGCATGGAATAATTATGAATGGGCACACTAATTTTAAATTTTTGTGGCAGATAAATAGATTTCTGTCGATTGTGGGCGTGTCGGTCTATTTTTGGCAAATCGATGAATGACATATTTACAAATATAAATATGTAAACTAAATTCCAACTTCATTGATCAACTTTCGTGGCAGATAATTAGATTTTTTGATTGAGGGCATGGTTCTTTACCGATTTTGTCCAATTTATATAGCAATTTGCGTGTAGAAACTAGATATGAAGAATTTCAGCTTAATAGATAAATTTAAAATTATGACATTGCCAACAGCGCAAGGTCATATGGACGGACCTGTCTAGATCAACTTAGTTTTTTATGTTGATCCAGAATATATATACTCCATCAGGTCTCCAACCACCTCCTTCTGGAATGTTACAAATGATAATCTTAGTATATCTTAGCATTATGCGTAGGGTATAATAAATGAAAACAACAACATCAACAACTGTCATGAAAGCATGCATATGAATACAAATGCTAATCATGTTTTTGTTGTTATAAAATGTATATAAAGATAATAAAATTGCGCGTTTGTATGTGTGTGTTGTTGTTTTGATGCGCGTAAGTGTAAACAAGTGCAAGAAAATGCGGAATAAAAACAAAATATTTGAAATTCAAGTGTATGTGGTGTACACTCACTCATTCACTCACTACGCACTTGTACAACTAACTATGGCATGGAAATGAGTAAGCAAATGGTAATGAATAAGAAGAATAAGAGGCAAAAGAATTGTATAATAATAAAAAGAATAACAACTTGTTGGGGGGCGCCCGAGTATATACCAACTGTGCACTGAACTGAATTGAACTGAACTGAACTGAATTGAACACTTAACCGGCAACACTGTTGCTTATGGAAACACATTGCATACGAACATGTAAATTACACTATTTTTATGTAAACAAACAAATAAACTGAATAGTGGGACTGGTCCGTATGCGACTGACTGACTGATAATAGTGATGACGACAGCCATTAGTTTAAAAGTTAAGTGAAGAAATATGGTTTGTTGTTGTTATTATTATTATTGTTATTGTTTCTTTTATTTATACCCTGCACCACCCTGTGGAAAAGGCTATATTGAGTTTGTGCGGATGTTTGTAATTCCTAAATGGCAAATGCCACACCCATCTTCAATTATACCGATCGATTCAGTTTAACCAAAGAAAAAAATTAAATTGAATAATGTATCATGTGGGGTAGGGCATTTGATGGTCGGGCTTGACCGACTATAATATTTTGACTTGTTTTTCCCATATTTTATTGGTTTTATATGATTTTTAATTTTTTAAAATACATTTTTAAATATCTCTCTTTCTGTCTCTTCTATTCAACCATTACCGATTAATAAACCGTTTTCTTATCCAAGTGTTGATTAAAAGTGTTCCGTCCTGGTTAATATGTTTACTGAAATGTGTAAACTAAAACCCAATAGCAATAACAACAATAATAATAAAAATAGTAATAGTGTGGTAAGTATACCGTACTGGTAAGCGTTACTTCCTATTTTACAACTTTAATGCGTGGTGATGGGAATATTGATAGTGTTGGGTTGGTATTAACGATACAATCACAAGCATATACATCATGTAAATCATATATATTATATATGCACCCACACACACACACACACAGAGAGGGGGTGTGTTTTAGTACGTAGGAATATACAAGGGTGAAGCCAAGTCTAGCTTTATATATGAGTCGTGCAAGCCAGAAGTCCGGATGTCTATTGGTATCCATGAGGATTTCACACTGCCCGATCGAATACCAAAAAAAAAAAAAAAAAAAAAAACACATACACACACGTACGTACCATACCCTCTATTGCATAAGTGCGGCGCAATGTATGAAAGTAAACAAAAACAAGCAAACAAACAGACCAATAATAATAACAATAAAACAATAACAAAGATTTTGTTTTTGTTTTTTGAAAACAAACATTCATATACGATGTATGCACATGTAATAATAAAATATTTAGATAAATGTTTATATTAATGCATGCGTGCGTAAATGCGTGTGCGTGCTTGTGTCTGAGAGTGTGAATTTATTATTTTTATTTAATTGTTGTTGTTTTTAGTAAAGTGCCTGCCGTATGCAGTTGAAAACATATACGAGTATATACTTAGTTGTTGGTAATGTTGTTGGTTATTATACCTTACACCACAAGTGGCAAAGGGTATATTAAGTTCATTAGATTGTTTGTAACTCTTAAACAGCAAATGCCACCACAAGCACCTTCAATTATTTGGAGCGATTAAAAATCAAACGATTTAACCATGTAAGCCGACCCATCTATCTGCCTATGTAATTTTGTGCTTAAGCTAAAGCTCGAATTTTTTGAGATATTTTAATGAAATTTGGCAAAAAAGCATGATGTGAATAACTGAAAAATAAACTTTTTTGAAAATGAACCGCATTAAACCATCTTTAGAACCTTTCTCCCTATAAAGAACTATTGTAAATAAAGTCTTTATATGGTAAAAATTGCAATTCTTAATATTTTTCGATAAAATTTGGTAACGAATAGTTAAGTGGCTTCATAAATGACCTTGCTAAACTTAGATTTAATCGGACTGCTTTTAGAACCTTTGTTTTTACAACGATATTGCAGGAAACGACTTATGTGGCCTTGTCTCGCATTTACTAATCTAATTAATCTAATTGTAATTTTGCGAAGCTAAGAAGTGTCCATATGTCCACTTGCTGTTGTCACTCTGACGGTCATAAATTTTGAGATACTAAGCTGAACAGACACTTAGTTTCTTCGCGCAGACCGCTATTTAAAAATGGGCAAAACCTTTCAAGAGTCACTCCCCCAATGAGCTGAAATTTGCTAAACATCTTAAACATTCATTGATAAGCCAAAAATGGGCATGGCACATCCACAACCGACAAAAATCTATTTATCTGCAATAAAAAATTTTCTATAGAATTGAAATTTGAGACAAATATTTTTAATCGTATATTAAAAGAAAAATGGGTGTGGTCGGGTAATTTTATTATTTTATTACATGTTAACTTTATAATTGTTTATAATTTTTTCCACTTTAAACGCACTTTCTTGAATTTCTCTTCACTTCTATAAATTACCTCGAATCTGATGGCCTTAATAAGTGGAATGAGTAGTATTGAATATATTGAGCCCTCTAAGTACTAAGTATTGTGTTGTGTTGTATTGTATTGTTGTATTTGTAGTTGTTGTTTATTTATTTTTGTACTTATATTTCAAAAATATATTTTTGTAGAATGTATACTCGTATATGCCATACATTCGTATATTTATTTATTAATTTATTCATTCCAGTGCATGTTTGTTTGTTTATAGTCTTTGTTTAGTGTAAGTGTAAGTGCAAGAGTGTGTGTATGTGTGTTTTTGTGTCGTTATTTTTGTTTAACGCAAATAACAACGCAATGAAGGCTGACAATATTAACTTTATACTATGTGGACGTACGTACGGATTTGTAATTGTACATGTAGCACATATTGAAACAATCGTAACTGATTAGTTTCGGTAACAGCAACGGTAAGCGGTAGTAGGGGGATAATAATTTTGATGATGATATTTCGTTGGGGAGGGGACAGGCAGGGGTTAGCGTTTGTACAAAAAAATTATGAGGAGGGGGCCCAAGAATTGAAAACAAATGAAATTAGTTGCGCCATAAACTTCTAACTATATGCGTACACACACACACACACACACACACACACACACACGCGCGCATACACGAGTATATAGTAAATATATGCATACGTTGTATTTATTACTCTGACATATATTGTGTGCAGTATAACTCTGAATTAAAACACCATAAAAAAAAACAGGTAAAACTCAATGTAAACAACTGATTATAAACGCAGCCAATGAATAAAATAACATAAACAAAAACAAGTGAAAATATGATAGTCGGTCAAGTCCGACCAAAGAGAAGGGGTTTTAAAAGTCCAATCCGGTTTTCAATAGGGTTCCCCTCTGAGCTAATACATGTCTCTGTACCAAATTTCATCGAAATATCTCAAAAAATGCGACCTGTAGCTTGCGCATAAATTTAGATGGACAAACAGGAGGACAGACGGACAGACGGACATGGTTAAATAGATCCAGATTTTGATTCTGAATTAGGTATTATAAACATGCGCACAAGCTTAATATACCCTTTTCCACAGGGTGGTGCAGGATATAACAACTTCACAATTACAATAATAATAACAACAACAATAATAATAGCAAAAACAATGTCAATATATTACTTATTACAGGGCTCACCACCGAACCACTCCATCTGCAGTTTCGTCAACGTAGCCCTCATAACTACGCACGACATATATGATAGAAATGGAAGATACTTTGTTGAAGATTGTGGCGTTAAAAGGAGGGAATAACAATGTATAAATACAGTAACAACAACACATATATATAAATCGGGCCACACATATATAATTACAATATATTTTATAATACACATATCCCTCGTTTTACACGCTACTTGTTTTGCTAGTTTTCGATCTTAAACGGTTTTTAAAATCAAAATTTAAAAAAATTATGTAGAAAATACCTAAATTTGACTGCAGTCAAATTTTAAAAAAAATTTTATTTCTCTATACCTACTTGTATTTTGAAAACATTTCAAAATGATACATAAGTCAGAATTTTTTTTTGTGTAAATAGATGAACATACAGAGATTTAAAATTAGAACACTTTTCAACTAATTCACATATAATTTCATAAATAAAAAATATTAATCAACATTATTATAGAGTGTCGCCACTATTATTGCCTTATCATCATTATAATGGCAAACGTCACTTGTTTGCGTTTTTTGTTATTTATGTTACTAAACACTCTACATCAATGAAAAGGATATACTAAATTTGTTCTTTCGTTTGCAACAACCAAAAGAAATCGTCAGAGACCCCTCAAAGTATATATTCTTGATCAGTATCAAAACCGGAGTAGATTTAGATGTGTAAGTCCTGTTGTTGGCACTCTCACGGGAGTAAATTTTGAGATATTGAAGTGAAATTTTGTACAGGCACTTTTAGTTTTTGCACGCAGATCGCTATCTAAAATGGGAAAAATCGGCTAAGAGCCACGCCCACAATCATCAAAAATGTATATATTTCTGCCACAAAAATTGACCTCTGAACTTGAAATTCGGTGCACTTATTTAAGGTTAGCTCATCCATCGATGTGTAAAAAATGGGCATGGTCATTTTTGCCATCCCCACCGTTATGGATGGGGAGGGTATTTAAGATTTTCCCTAAGCAAAATTTAGTTTTCTTCCTTTTTTTTGTGTTTTTTGGTGATTCGATAACACCACACCACACACATGTGCAAACCCATAAATCGTTCGCGTGTGTGAATGTAAACTTTAAGTAATTGTTTAACTCGTTCAAAAAACACGTAAATAAACAATAGAACACTAATGTATATACAAATTGTACACACCTATACTCTATGGGTATATGTGTAGTTGCGCATGTGGGTGTGTGTGCGATAATGAATATAAGAATATAATGAATATAAGAAGTGCGAGAGAGCGAAAGCGAAGGTAAAGTACAACAAAACAACAATAGTACAAACGCACTACAAATACACAAACATTTTCGCTTCATGTGTTTGTTTGGCGCGTACATTTAATTTAATAACAAAGAAAATAAAAGAAGAAAGAAAACGTGAGAGAGTGATGGAGAGGTAGAGATAAGAAGTACTAAACAAATAAAAAAACTTACAACAAATTCATATGTAAACAAACAGTACGACCTGTACAACTACACTTTGCTCACTCATGAAGCACCTCACACCACACTTCAGCTCACCATTCACCATTACACCACACTTTACAACACAGCGTAAGTAGGTTGGTAGGTATGTAAAGTACACGTATAAAGCATTCAAAGTGTGTTTTTGTTTAAATAGAACCCAGAAATGGATTGCACTGAATTATATTTGACAACTTATATAACGCATATAACTATACTTTCTTATAAATACTTTTACACCCATAAGCCTGAACACACAAATATTTACAACACATGAGGGCGCGCGCGCGCACGTGTGTGTGTGTGAAATATAATTTTTATACCCTCCACCTCAGTGATACTAAGTTTATTCTTCCGTTTGCAACACCCAGAAGGAGGCGTCGGAGACCCTACAAAGTATATATATTCTTGATCAGCGTCAAAAACTGAGTCGATTTAGACATGTATGTCCGTGTGTCCGTGTGCCCGTCTATTGTTGGCACTCTCACGGGCGTAAAGTTTGAACTATTGAGCTGAAATTTTGTACAGACACTTTTAGTGTTTGCACGCAGATCGCTATTTAAAAAGGGCAAAATCGGACCAGAGCCACGCCCACAATCGACAAAAACCTATTTATCTGCCACAAAAGTTGACCTAGGAACTGGAAATTTGGTACGCGTATACACAGTTATCCCTTTGACTGACGTGCCAAAAATGGGCGTGGTCAGATAATAGACACGGCTACAATTTACAAAAAACCATAACAACGTAAAAGTAGACTTGCATGCTGATACGTAATACATACATTATTAGAGGGCGCAATATATATATATATGCCACGTCCTCTGTTGTGGAGGTGGAGGGTATTTAAGATTTGGCCTAAGGCCAAATTTAGTTTTCTTACATGTTAAGAGATACTATTTTTTCGAGGTATGTTGAGATTTTTGTTTATTGTGGGCGTGTCTCTTAACTTATTGTGCCCAATTTCAATACGGAACAGCGAAATTGAACTAAAAATACGTATACAAAGTTTAAATTTGATATCTCAAAAATTACGACCGTGAGAGTGCCAACAACAGACGGACACACGGACGGACATATCTCAAACGCTTTCTCATTTCATGCTGATTAAGAATATATATGGTTTGTGGGGTCTCCGAGGCTTCCGTCGATGTGTTGTAAACGGATGATCAATATGAATATACCCTCTTCCCTAACTCACCAAAAACAAAAGGTGCACAGGTGGTTATAAGGGAAACAACAACAACAACAACAACAACAACAACAACAACAACAACAACAGCGTTCTTTTGTAAACACTTGCGCCTATTATATGATAAAGGACTGTTTAGTAATTAGTTGTACCTATGACTTAAAAAGGCTTGGAACATACTATAAAGATATATTAAATGTATTACTCAATTCGCAACGCCTCGAAGAAAGTGTACAAAGCGGTACAATGTATATACATATATGTATATGATGAGTATCAAGTTCTGAATCGACCTAAATATGTCCGTCCATATATATGTCTTTAATTGGAGCCTTCTTGGTAGTCAATATACACAAATTGAAGCGAATTTTTTATATCCTCCACCTTAGGGAAGAGAATATATTCATTTTGATCATTCGTTTGCAACTTATCAAAGGAAGCGTCGGAGACCCCACAAACCATATATATTCTTAATCAGCATGAAATGAGAAAACGTTTGAGACATGTCCGTCCGTGTGTCCGTCTGTTGTTGCCACTCTCACGGTCGCAATTTTAGAGATATCAAATTGAATCTTTGCATACGTATTCTTAGTTCAATTTCGTTGTTCCGTATTGAAATTGGGCAAAATCGGTTAAGAGACACGCCCACAATAAACGAAAATCTCAACATACCTCGAAAAAATTGTATCTTTAAAAAATTATATATCTCACAATACTATGCCTATCAAGTTGAAATTGAGTATAAATATAAGTGGTACCGTTGTCCAACACTGTGCCAAAAATTGGCGTGATTTAAAAACGCAAACGCCTATAATTAAAAAAAACACTATATGCGTAAGTACATGAAATAGTCACATACATAAATGTGGCAATAGGAACTTATTTTTTAGATGATTATAAAAGGTGGAGGGTATTTAAGTTTCGGTCTTAACCGAACTTCTCTATCTTGTTTTTTCTTTGCCTCAATGCACTGCATTGCACACAACATACAGTTCAATGCAGCGTAAAACGCCACCTATATGGCTATCATATATTTGGCCGATGGTATCTGTGTGGTTGTTATTGCGATGTTGTTGTTTTTCACATTTTGTTAAAATAGTCATACCACGCGATATGTAAATAAACACCTAACAAGCAAATACAGCAAAAGTAACATTTTATAAAAACATCACAAACGTTACACAAACATTATTATAATTATTACTGCTGTAATAATATTTATAAAGCCATACTCACACGCAACCACCCTCACACACAACACATTCATAGTATACAGTAATATACAGTTCAGTTTATAGTATGACTACATGTTGTGCAAAAAATATACGCCTATCCCTAGACCCCGGATGATCGTATACTAAGTTTGTTCTTCCGTTTGCAACACCCAGAAGGAGGCGTCAGAGACCCTACAAAGAATATATATATTCTTGATCAGCGTCAAAAACTGAGTCGATTTAGACATGTATGTCCGTGTGTCCGAGTGTCTGTGTGTCCGACTGTTGTTGGCACTCTCACGGGCGTAAATTTTGAGATATTGAGCTGAAATTTTGTACAGGCACTTTTAATTTTGCACGCAGATCGCAATTTAAAATGGGCAAAATCCGTCAAGAGACACGCCCACAATAAATAAAAATCTATTTATCTACCACAAAAAATGAGCTACAAACCTAAAATTTGGTATTTACATCTATGAATATTAGCTTCATCGATGTGCCAAAAATGGGCGTATTCGTATTACATATATATAAAAAGTTATCCCACCTACAGATGTGCCAAAAATGGCCACGGTCGGATAACAGACACGCCCACAATTTTCAAAAAACCATATTTAACGTAAAAGAAGACTTGCATGACGATACGTAATATGTGCACTCTTGGAAGGCGCAATATACATATATATTTGCCACGCCCTTTGTTGTAGAGGTGGAGGGTATTTAAGATTTGGTTTAAGCCAAATTTAGTTTTCTTACTTGTTTAGAGTAGAATTTTTTTTTTAAAGATCAACATTTAGGAGAATTTCTTATAAATGCATTGGAAAGAACCGATCTTATCGTCCACATATATTGTATAAAGAAATTACCCCCAATTAAAACATTTTTAAAACAAGTGAAAATATTATAGTCGGTCAAGCCCGATTATCAAATACCTTACACCACTTGATATATTATTCAATTTATTTTTTTCTTTGATAAATGAAAAATTTTTTTTGTACTGCTTTTAATTTCTTTGAAAAAGAAAAATTTTATTTTTCTATACCTACTTGTATTTTTAAAAATTTCAAAATGATACATAAGTCAGAAATTTTTTTATTTTTGGTTTGTTTATGATATCAAAAAAAAAAATTATATAAGAAGGGGTTCTAAAAATGGCCCAAACCGGTCCATTTTCAAAATTTTTTATTTTTGGGTCAATGCTTTTCCGCGTATCAAATTTCATCGAAATATCTCAGTTCACGAATGGTATGACTTTGCGCGTTACACTACTTCCTTCCCTCGCGGATAAAAGTTTCGCCGTTTGCTTTGCGGGTTATCATATAACGCCGGTTTCCGATGAAATATTGACGGCGGCGGCGTTGGTGTGTGCCGGTGTTTAGCATTTCCGGGTGTTTGCTAAGATACACTTCTATCTCCTATCTAGCACATGGGGATACTCCTGGATTGCAGACAAAGGTCGGCATGGTGGCGTGAACTTGCGGGGTAAATTGTTCATACTGCAGAGGTGGACAGCGATGGTCTAGTGTGTATTGAGTCGTTTGTTGTTGCCGGAATGGCGACCTGCGCTTCGTGGGTCGGGAAAACTGACCTTTTCCGTGTGGTCGATGAATTCTCTTCTTTTTGTTGCTGGATCGGTATAATGGAAGGTGGGTGTGGCATTTGCCATTTAGGAATTACAAACATCCGCACAAACTTAATATACTCTTTTCCACAGGGTGGTGCAGGGTATAACAAACACATGAGTAGGAATAATAATAATAATAACAACAACAACAATAACAATAACTGGTAATATGTTATTGCTGCTGTTTATATGAGTTCTTTTCCTGTTTATATACATGTAAATAAATGTTTATTCATATAAGTTCAGAACTGGTCCCTCTCTACCTCTTTCATCATATTTGTCACAATTTAGTCATAAGTTCAATCATACTAGTTTTATTGTCTTCATATGATAACAACGAAGGACAACAACAACAATAACTATAAATAATCGTAGTTGAACAAACATTAGTTGCAATTTCATTTAACATCTTATCAAAACGAGATTTGTCTCCGAAATCAATTGAATAAGAGGCAAAACAATATAACAACATTTCAATAGCACATTAACAGTAACAACAACAACAACAACAACAACAACAACAACAACAACAACATATCAAGTTAAGTAATTAAATGATATTGATTTGTTGTTGTAATAATTTATTAGAATTTATGAGCAAAACAATGTATACAACGTAACCGACCAGGGTCAATGGCAATCATAATAATATTATTGACTTTAAAATAATGTGCGCGCGTTTATACCACTTATATAAATTAAAATTTATTATTATACCCTGCACCGCCCTGTGGAAAGGGGCGCATTAAGTTTGTGCGGATGTTTGCAACTCCTAAACGGCACTTGCCACACCCACCTTCAGTTATACCCATCGATTCAGAATCAAAATCTGAATCGATTTAACCATGTCCGTCTGTCCTCCTGTCTGTCCATCTGATTTGTGTCGCAGTTTTTGAGATATTTTGATGAAATTTGGTACGAGGACATGTGTTGGCTCAAAGTATAACCCTATTGAAATTGCACCATTTTTAGAACCCTCTCCATATGAGGTCTTATTGTTTTTTTAGATATTTCGATGAAATTTGGTAGAGGGAAGTGTATTAGCCCAAAGGGCAACCCTATAGAAAATGGACCGGATTGGATCATTTTTAGAACCCCTTTTCATATAAGGTCCTATTTTTTTTTCTTTTGAGATATTTTCATGAAATTTGGTACAAGGAAATGTATTAGCCTAAAAATAAACCCTTTTGAAAATGGATAGGATCGGACCATTTTTAGAAAACCTCCCTATAAATTTTTTTTTTTTGATAAACTAACAAAATATAAAAAAAAAATTCTGATTTATGTATTATTTTGAAATTTTTGAAAATACAATTAGGTATAGAAAGGTATAGAAAAATAAATTTTTCATTTTTCAAAGAAAAAAACAAGTGAAAATATTATAGTCGGTCAAGCCCGACCATCAAATACCCTACACCACTTAATATATTATTCAATTTAGTTTTTTTCTTTGATAAATGGAAAGTTTTATTATTTATTACAGCTTTTAATTTTTTTTTGAAAAATGAAAAATTTTATTTTTCTATACCTAATTGTATTTTCAAAGATTTCAAAATGATACATGTCAAAATTTTTTTTTAATGTTTTGTTTATATATGAAATAAAAAAAAAAAATTATATGTAGAGGGGTTCTAAAAATGGTCCAATACGGTCCATTTTCAAAAGGGTTTATTTTTGGGCCAATACATATCTATATACCAAATTTCATCGAAATATCTCAAAAAATAAGTTTCTAGGTCAACTTTTGTGGCAACTATATAGATTTTTATTAATTGTGGGCGTGTCTGTAATCCGAATACGCTATATAATGATACATAAGTGTAGGGTATCTGCATGTTCTTTGTCGGTTTAAATTTTGTTATTTGATTAATTTTTAATGTCAATTTTGAATCAATAAAGAAAATCAGAATTCAGTGTCAAATTATAAAAAATAACTTTATCTTCTTAAAATTAAAATTATATATATTCTTCTTGATAATTAAATATGAAGAATTAATATAGAACAATAACTTCTATAATTGGCGATCCTGCGATCCTACAAATTTCAATATCCCTAAATCTCTACTAAAAAAAAAATCTATTTTCAACTTCAATAACTAGCGGCAGCGACAACGACATCAGCAGTAATAATAATAATAATAATAATAGCGGAAACAACAATAACAACAAAAACAACAATGACGACGAAAACAACAATAACAGCGGCAATTGCAGCAATAATAACAACAACAGTTATAAATCAAGAACGGGTAAATCAACGGAGGAATGTCCACATTGATAAGACGAATATAGATGTATGCAATCGGAATATATATATGTAAGATTGCATACATAAAAAAATATATGTCATAAAAAGTGTATTGTATATATTGTAAAGAAGTTCATGTTGGGGTATGTCTCAGCGAGTCCAAGGTTCGTCACAAAGAAATTTTTGAGATGAGATTTTGTTTGTCTCGAATACTTTGGACTCGCCTTTTCTTTAAGTTGACACCTTTTTTAGTGTGGTAACGACTTGTAGTGCGGGGCACGGCGTTACTGCAGAGTTGATGGGTTGGCGATGCAAGTGCGGGGTATGATATAGAGCGGTGAGCGGTACAAGCGTGTAAAAAAAATGTCGAGCACTGAGATCGGTTAGCGGCTAATGTGTGATGAATAGTACTTGAGTGGTGAATGGTACAAGAACGGTTCGAGATACAAGAGCGGCAGTGTTGCAGAGCGGCGAGTGTTGTAGAGTGGTGAATGTTGCGGGATACGAGAGCGTTATAGGATATACGAGGTGATTGTTACTGGATATGAGCGGCCGTGCGGTGAGTGTTTCTGGGTACAAACGGGGAGTGTTTCTGGATACAAGGCGGTGAACGTTATTGGATGTGAGCGGCGGGCGTTCTGGATACAAGCGGTGAGCGTTTCTGGATACATGGCGGTGAACGTTTCTGGTTACGAGCGGCAAGCGTTTCTGGATACAAGCGGTGAGTGTTATTGGATATGAGCGGCGAGCGTCTTAAATACGAGCCGTGAGCGTTTCTGGATACAAACGGTGAGCGTTTCTGGATACAAGGCGGTGAACGTTTCTGGTTACGAGCGGCGAGCGTCCTGGATGCGAGCGGTGAGCGTTTCTGGATTCAAACGGTGAGCGTTTCTGGATACAAGGCGGTGAACGTTTCTGGTTACGAGCGGCGAGCGTCCTGGATGCGAGCGGTGAGCGTTTCTTTTTTGCAGAGCGACAAAAGGAAACAATGCGCGGCCTGGGCCTTATAATCTAGGCGTGCGGTACAGAGGTACAACGGCGGCGCGACTTAGGCGCTTGCAATATAAATACTGCAGGATATCTAGGCACGGGAATCTGAGAGATAGTGACGTATGCTGATTTTGATTACATATATATATATTCACAAAAAGGATATTTTTCATTCATAAGAAAAATCAAAAAAAGACTTCAACAAATTTTTATTGAAAAATAACACACAAAAAACATATTTCAAAATTTTTCATTAAAAAACAAATAATAAAAACAAACAAATTTAAAAAAAGAAGAAACACTTCAACATTTTTCATCTAAAAAAAATTAATAAATCAAAACGAAATGTTTCATTGTTTCCCAAACTTTTAACTTAATTAAATTTAAATTAACTTACCAATTAATTTAAAAATATTTAATTGTTATATTATTATTTATTATTGTATACTAATCTAACTTTTAAACTATAAATCATTATAAATTGTACATTCTCTCTCCGAGATAAAAATGGCATTACAACTTTCGTCAATAACAGCATAATAGATCTCATGTTAGAAAACATGACACAAGAACTTACACAACCTAGCGCTCATATTAATATAAATAACAATAATATCATTAATGATACACACGCACATAAAAGTATGCATACAAACACAGGAAACAACACAATTAATACTGAATTTTTTGCTACGTCTCTTAAACTTCCCCCTTTCTGGACTAATTTTCCTGACGCTTGGTTCATACAAGCCGAAGGACAATTTACTTATAAGGGCATTACACAAGACACAACTAAGTACGAATATGTACTTACTTCTCTACCGCAAGAAACAATTAAGACTGTGATTTTATTTTGATTTTATCCGAGACCCTCCAGCAACAGATAAATATTCTTCTTTTAAAAAATTCTCATTGAAAGACACTCCCTGAGCGAGAATTCTCGATTAGATAAAGTTTTGTCCGAACCAGACATGGGAGGTCGCAAACCATCCGAGTGTTATCGACATCTCTTAATCCTTTCTGGATCAAATTTTAGTCCTGATGTGCTTAAACGTCTATGGCTTAAAAAATTACCTAAGAGTTTAACCCTTGCTCTTACTGGCTCAAACATTTCAAATATAAATGAATTATTGAAATAAGCTGATAATATTTGGGAAGTTAGTAATCTACCAGAAGTGCATGCTATCGGTTCTTACTCCAATGATACAAATAATTTGGCAATTTAGTCACTACTGAAGACTCAAACGTTACTTTGTGAGAATGTCAACAATTTAACGCTTGAGGTAACGAGTCTGAAGTCATAGAAAGATAAGTGCAAATCTAGGCCTTTTTCTCGATTTAGATCAAGCTCACATAGCAGATCTAATTAACGAAATAATGGTCTTTGTTGGTATCACCACAGATATCAAAACAAAGCCCAAATTGTATTCAGCCCTGTAATTTCAAAAATTCGTCAACAAATTAAATAAGTCCATTGTTACAATGGAAGTTTTGAATATTCATCACGTTGCCTATTTATATTTGATAAGGAAAACGGTATTTGTAAGCCATCCAATTTTTCCGTGGCTTCACCTTTTTATTTAGTAGCCAAAAAGGACCCTAATGAATGGCGTTCTTGTAGTGACTTTAGACGCTTAAATTGTGTTACTATTCATGATCGCTATCCGTTACCTCACATTCATGATTTTAGTATAAATCTACGGAACAAATCTATATTTTCCAAATTAGATTTAGTAATATCCCTATGGCTGAAGTCGATGTATACAAAACAGCCATTACATCTACATTTGGCATGTTCGAATTTGACTTTTCAAAGGTTTGTGAATGAAGTATTTAATGGTTTAGATTTTACTTTTCTATACATTGACGATGTTTTAATTGCAAGTGAATCGGAATCTGAACGTTTAAAACATTTAAAAATCGTTTTTGATCGACTTGAGGAATATGGTTTAAATATTAAACCATCTAAATGTGCTTTCGGCACTACATCTATTGACTTTTTAGAACACAATATTTCAAAAGATGGCATTCGACCTTCTGAAGACAAAGTATCTGCCATAAAAGACTTTGAACGTCCTAAGTCTGTCAAACAAGCTCAAAAATTTGTTGGAATGATCAATTATTATCATCGATACATTCCAAAATTGGCAGAGCTGACATGTCCGATACATGCTATAATTATAAGGCTTTTAAAACTAAAGGCAAAGCTTTAATTTGGGATGATGAATCCATCAAATCGCTTGAGCATATTAAAGACAATTTAGCCTCAAAGGTTCTGTTGAATCACTTCAATAGTGAAGCAAAATTGTCTTTAACCGTAGACGCTTCAAACATTGCAATTGGTTGCGTTCTCCAACAATGCTCGAATGGTTCGACGGAACCATTAGCCTTCTTTTCAAAAAAGCTTTTTCTGTCTGAAATTAAATATAGTACGTTCGATCGAGAACTTTTAGCTATTTATTTATGAATCATACTTGAAGGAAGACACTTTACAGTCTTTACGGATCATAAACCATTAACAATGGCATTAAATTCCAATACAGAGAGAGGCCCAAGACAGACTCGGCATCTAGAATATATCTCTCAATTTACTAATGACATACGGTACACACGAGGAGAGGCAAACATTGTGGCAGTCGCCTTTTCTAGAGCTTTTGAAATTGACGCACTACATTGTACTGATTTAAATACGAAAGTTCTATATAAGGAAAAAGAAAATGACGCCGAATTAAAAAAATTCCCTTCTCAAATCGAACAGTAATTTAAAAATTCTTTGTTGTCATAGGGTTGTCACTTCCCCGTATCATACGCAATCAAAGGGAATGATTGAGCGTTTCCATAGGCAACTTAAGGTTTCTCTCTCGGCTAAAAATGATCCAAACAAATTGTTTGATGAGTTACCGATTGTGGTTCTTGGTTTGAGATCAACTCATAAAGAAGATATTTCGGCCACTCCTGCTGAAATGGTTTACGGACAGAATTTACGTCTACCTGCTGAGCTCTTAATTCAAGGATCTAATGCCAGTTGCTCAGAGGTTTTGGACAATCTCAAGGAACATTTTAAAAATGTTCAATCGTCCATCAGTCATCATAATAGTCCTAACACTGGGATATTTATTCCGAAGAAATTGAAAGATTGCAAGTTCGTCTTTGTCCGTTACATAAATAAAAGAAATCTTCAACAACTTTTCGACGCTCCAGTTTAAGTCGTCGAGAAAGAGCCCAAATTTTTCAAAGTCCTGATTGCATAATTAAAACAATTTCTATTAATATACTTAAACCAGCCATTATTGAAACACCTATCACCAACACAAACACCACCACTAAAACTAACAAGAAACGTGTGACATATAATTTATTAAGCTTAAAATCTCTCGGAGGGGGAGTGATGTAGGGTATCCACGTATTCTTTGTCGGTTTAAATTATGTTATTTGATTAATTTTTAATGGCAATCTTAAATCAATATAAAAAATTAGAATTTAGTGTCAAATTATAAAAAATAATGAATATGAGTTTTCGGTGTATTAATATCTAGCTTTTCTTTGAAATAAGTATTTCGAAATAAGTATTTCATATGGACATTATATTTGAAGTAGTGATGTATTTGAAAATTAAAATTAATACTGGCGACTGTCGCCTTGGCGATTAATTTTTCACACATATGAAATACTTATTTAAAAAAAGCTAGATATTAATACACCGAAAACTCATATTCATACACTACGCAGGTCCAGGCAGAATTTATGCAGAAGAAAAAACAAACCAAAAAAGTTTGACAAGTAGTTAGATTTGATACGGTAATCCATCCTTTCACTACATATTATTAATTTGTACAAAAATGGTGTAGAGGTTGTGATGTTGAAGTGTCGAATTATTGATATAAACCATTTGCGCATGATTTTGAAAAAATGGATTTGGCTCAACTGGTAAAGCACCTGCTGATGAGAACTCGATGAGGGCGAGTTCGAAACCGGTCCAGGTTCAACCCCTCCAGTCGCCAAGTATTAATTTTTCACACATTTTCAAATACATCACTACTTCAAATATAATGTCCATATGAAATATATATTTCGAAATACTTATTATAAAAAATAATTTTTTCTTTTTTTTCTGATAATAAAATATAAACAATATAAAACAATAACTTCTATAATATGTTAGGAAAAATTTTTGTTTGTTTGTTTATCGAATAAAAAAAAAAATGTATGGGAAGGGGTTCTAAAAATGGTCCGATCCTATCCGTTTTCAAAAGGGTTTATTTTTGGGTTCATACATTTGCTTGTACCAAATTTCTTCAACATATCTCAAAACAAGTGGGAAAACTAAATTTGGCTTAGGCCAAATCTTAAATACCCTCCACCTCCACAACGGTGGGCGTGGTAAATATATATATATTGCGCCCTCCAATAATGTATGTCTTATACATCAGCATGCAAGTCTACTTTTACGTTGAATATGGTTTTTTGTAAATTGTGGGCGTGTCTATTATCCGACAATGCCCATTTTAGGCACGTCAGTCAATTGTGTAACTATGTATACGTCAACTTTTGTGGCAGATATGAAGATTTTTATTATTTGCGGGCGTGTCTGTAATCCGAATACGCCCACTTTTAACATATCGATTGAGCTAATATTTATAAATGTACATATCAAATTTCAAGTTTATAGGTCAATTTTATATACCCTCAATTTAATATATCCTTTTCAACAGGGTGGTGCAGGGTATAATTAAAAGCAGTACAAAAAAAAAACTTCATTTATCAAAGAAAAAAATTAAATTGAATAATATATCAAGTGGTGTAAGTTATTTGATGATCGGGCTTGGCCGACTATAATATTTTCACTTGTTTTTTCTTATTTTCTTATGTTTTAAAAAAGATTACCTTATTATTGTACCCTGCACCACCCTGTGGAAAAGGTTATATTAAGTTTGTGCGGATGTTTGTAATTCCTAAACGACAAATGCCATACCCATCTTCAATTGTACCGATCGATTCAGAATCAAAATCTGAATCGATTTAACCATGTCCGTCTGTCCTCCTGTCTATCCATCTAAATTTGTGCGCAAGCTACAGGTCGCATTTTTTGAGATATTTTGATGAAATTTGTTAAAAGGACATGTATTGGCCCAAAGGGGAACCCTATTAAAAAAGGAGCGGATTGGACCATTTTAAAAACCCCTCCCCATATGAGGTCCTATTTTTTTTGAGATATTTCGATGAAATTTAATACAGGGACATGAATTGGCCCAAAGGTGAAACCCTATTAAAAATGGACCGGATTGAACCAATTTTAGAACCCCTCCTCATACGATATCCTATTATTTTTTGAGATATTTCGATGAATATATCAAGTGGTATAGGGTATTTTATGGTCGGGCTTGACCGACTATAATATTTTCACTTGTTTTATTTTATTATACCCTCCACTTGAGTAATGAGGGTATACTTAGTTTGTTCTTTCGTTTGCAACACCCAGAAAGAGGCGTCAGAGACCGAACAAAGTATATATATTCTTTATTAGGGTCAAAAACTGAGTCGATTTAGACATGTCCGTCCATGTGTCTGTCTGTTTTTGGTATTCTCACGTAAATTTTAAGACATTATACTGAAATTTTGTACAAGCAATTCTAGTTTTTGCACGCAGATCGCTATTTAAAATGGACAAAATCGGTCAAGAGCCACGCCACAATCGCAAAAATCTATTAATCTGTCACAAAAATTTAGCTATAAACTTGAAATTTGGTATGTAAATCTATGAATGCTAAAAATAAGCGTATTCGAATTACAGACACTTCCACAATTAATAAAAATCTTTATATCTGCCACAAAAGTTGACTTAGGAACTTGAAATTTGGTACGCGTATGCATAGTTATCTTATTGACTGACGTGCCAACGGGCGTGGTCGGATAATAGACACGCCTACAATATACACAAAATCATATTCAACGCAAAAGTAGACTTGCATGCTAATACGTAAGACATACAGTATTAGAAGGCGCAATATATATATATATATATTTGCCACGCCCACCGTTATAGAAAAGGAGGATATTTAAGTTTTGGCCTAAGCCAAATGTAGTTTTCTTACTTGTTTTTGTTATAATAGTTATTGAGTAAGAAATAAAAAAAGGAAATTGAACACTCACCGCGCCAAAATGTTTCATTTCTTTGCTCTTCATACGTCGATGATGCGATGTGGTGGGCATAGCAGATGCTGCTGCCGCTGTAGCTGACTCATAACCGACAACTGCAAGACCATTTAAAGCAGCTGTCGCTGCACTGTGATGATGATGATGATGCAAATGCCCGTTCGTTGTCAGATTAACATTGCTGCCGTTAGCGATACTGTTGCCACTATTGTGCGTGATCTTAGTGCTTAACAATAAACCATTAGTGCCGCCAACACCACCATTATCACCACCAGCAACCATACCCAACGGTGTACTGCTGCCATTGGCACCAGTACCACCATTACCACTATTCGCCAGATGATGATGACGATGCATAATGTTAATCACCGAACTATTACTGCCGCTGCTGCTGCTGCTGCCACCACCAGCCTCCATAAAATCGAAACGTTTAAAAGCATACCATTTGGAGGGGTTCGGTTGTATGCCCTGATACAATTTCACCAACATTTTGTGTTTTTCCCGGCGATACTGTGTGAGGAGAACATTCATTTTACGTTCAACCTCAGCCTTGCTGCAACCGAAACGTTCAGCAATTTCCGACCATGCGCGAAAGCGACACAATTTATCTTTATATTTGGGATCGGCACGATTCCACAATTCGGTGTGCGTACGATATTGTTCGATTAATTCGAGAGCATCATCATTTGTCCATTCCATGATTTTTGCATGCATCAGATTACTGCGTAGAATGGCTGGATTGAAATTCATTGAGCGCACACAAAATAAATGAATCAGGGAGATGAGAGGTGAGAGTGGGCAAGTGGGAAAGACAAGTGTGGCTAAGAGTGGAGTTAAGTGCGAATGAAGTAGTGACAAATGATAGTGGAGGGTCGTCGTCTCAACGTTTAATGTTGTGAATGATGACAGAGGGTTTTTTTTTCTTTCATATATTAGGTTGTGAGAGAGAGTGCAGAGGGTCGAGGCTCATTTAGCTTAAAAATTGTTTCTGTGTGCATGTATATGTGTGGCTTTTTTGGTAAACTTTTCACTTCGCTTCAATGTTTGTTCTTCTATCACATTGCTTTCTTTCTCTGTTGTCGTTGTTGTTGTTATAGATGATGAGGATGTATTGACTGGTGTGGTGTTTTTTTTTTTTTTTTTTTTGTTATTTGAGCTTTCTTTTTTGTTTTTCTTATAATCGGTAATCTTTATTCTATTCTACTCTTTCTTGTATTGTTTGACGTCTTCTGCTTCTTCTCTTTTTTAAGGAATGTGTTCCGAAATGTGTATTGTTGTTGTTCTAGTTAGTTCTAGCCATCATCATTATACCCTGCACCACCCTGTGGAAAAGGGTATATTAAGTTTAGAACCCCATTCCATATAAAAAAAAAAAAATTTATTTCAACAACAAACCAAAAATAAAAAAATTTTCTGACATGTATCATTTTAAAATTTTTTGAAAATACAAGTAGATATAAAAAAATAAAATTTGTCACTTTTCGAAGAAAAGCAAGTGAAAATATTTTAGTCGGTCAAGCCCGAGCATCAAATACCCTACACCACTTGATATATTATTCCATTTAATTTTTTTCTTTGATAAATGAAGTTTTATTTTTTTTGTACTGAAAAGCAGTACAGTTATATACCCTGCACCACCCTGTGGAAAAGGGTATATTAAGTTTGTGCGGATGTTTGTAATTCCTAAACGGCAAATGCCACCGCCATCTTCAATTATATCGATCGATTCAGAATCAAAATCTGAATCGATTTAACCATGTCCGTCTGTCCGTCTGTCCTCGTGTCCGTCCATCTACATTTGTGCGCACGCTACGGGTCGCATTTTTTGAGATATTTTGATGAAATTTGGTACAAGGACATGTATTGGCCCAAAGGGGAACCCTATTGAAAATGGACCGGATTGTACCATTTTTAGAACCCCTCTCCATATGCTATTATTTTTTGAAATATTTCGATAAAATTTGATACGCGAAAAGCATTGACCCAAAAATAAACCCTTTTGAAAATGAATCGTATTGGACCATTTTTAGAACCCCTCCCTATATAATTTTTTTTTTTATTTCATAAACAAACAAAAAATAAAAAAAATTTCTGACTTATGTATCATTTTGAAATTTTTGAAAATACAAGTAGGTATAGAAAATTAAAATATTTCATTTTTCAATTATAGTCGGTCAAGCCCGACCATCAAATACCCTACAGCACTTGATATATTATATCATTCAATTTAATTTTTTTCTTTAATAAATGAAAAGTTTTATTTATTTGTACTGCTTTTAATTTTTTTCTTTTTTTCTTTGAAAAATGAAAAGTTTTATTTTTTTGTACTGCTTTTAATTTTTTTTTCTTTGAAAAATGAAAAATTTTATTTTTCTATACCTACTTGTATTTTCAAAAATTTCAAAATGATACATAAGTCAGAATTTTTATTTTATTTTTTGTTTGTTTATGATATAAAAAAAAATTATATAGGGAGGTTTTCTAAAAATGGTTCAATCCGGTCCATTTTCAAAAGGGTTTATTTTTGAGTCAATGCTTTTCCGAGTATCAAATTTCATCGCGTATCTCAAAATATAATAGGACCTTATATGGGGAGGTTTTCTAAAAATGGTTCAATCCGGTCCATTTTCAATAGGGTTCCCCTTTGGGCCAATACATGTGCTTGTACCAAATTTCATCAAAATATCTAAAAAAATGCGACCTGAAACTTGCACAAAAATTTTGATGGACAGACGGACGTGGTTAAATCGATTCAGATTTTGATTCTGAATCGATCGGTATAATTGAAGATGGGTGTGGCATTTGCCGTTTAGGAGTTACAAACGTCCGCACAAACGTAATATACCCTTTTCCACAGGGTGGTGCAGGGTATAAAAATTTAATTGAGTAATATGTAGTTCACCACTTGTATCAAGTGGTGTAGGGTATTTGATCGTTAGACTTGACCGACTATAATATTTTCACTTGTTTTTAAGTTACCTTTACAGGTGTCTGATGTTTTCTGTCATTTTCTAATTCTTCTTATCCCACTGTTGGGCTAATTAGTGCAAACAAAAATACCGCACAATATGAAAGAAAAAAACAAAACAAAAAACACTTTTTGTCACTTTGTTCATTATTCTTTGTGTTGTTGTAATTATTTCGTTATCCCTTTATAGTAGTTTGTGATCAATTGTTATTTATTCCAAAAAGTTTTGTTTCTAATTAAATTTCAGAGCTTTTCATTGTTTGTATTGGTATTGCATCACTTCTGGTGTACACTGTATCTAATAAGTTTGCGTAGATATATTTGTATAATATATTTAATAAAAATCAAACTTGAAATCTTATTCTAAAATGATTTAAATACATAAATGGCTGCTTGTTTTTTGTTCATCCGTCCACATCAGCTTTAATTCGAATCTACCGGCCAGGTTTAGTTCTGTTGTAATATTTCACCTAAATAAATTTAATAAAAATATATTTTATTGAGACTTTTTTTAATACCCTACACCATATAAAACGATGGGTATATTGAGACTGTCATACCGTTTGCAGCATTTAGGATGAGACGTCAAAATTACTACAAAGTATATATATTCTTAACCAATATCAAAATTTGAATCGATCTAACTATGTCCGTTCAGGTGTCTGCATGTTGTTGTCACTCTCTTGGTCATTAATTTTAAGATATTGACTTGAAATTTTATACAGACATTAATAGTTTCTGCAGATTGATCAAAATCGGTTAAGAGCCACGCTCAAAATCAACAAAAATCTCAAAATGTCAGCTACAACAGTAGACCTAAACAAGTGTTTATTATAGTCGGTCAAGCCCGACCATTAAATATCCTACACCACTTGATATATTATTAAATTTAATTTTATTCTTTGAAAAATGAAACATTTTATTTTTCTATATCTACTTGTTATTTCAAAAATTTCAAAATTAAACATAAGTCGGAAATTTTTTTTTACTTTTTGTTTGTTCATGATATCGAAAAAAGAATTTTTTAGCGAGGGGTTTTAAAAATGGTCCAATCCGTTCCATTTTCAAAAGGGTTTATTTTTGGGCCAATACATTTCCTTGTACCAAAATTCATCGAAATATCTCAAAAAATAACAGGACCTTATATGGGAAGGGGTTCTAAAAATGGTCCAATCCGGTCCATTTTCAATAATGTTCCTTTTTAGGCCAATACATGTCCTTATACCAAATTTCATCAAAATATCTCTACATCATCAAAGAAAAACATTAAATTGAAATAATATAATATATCAAGTGATGTAGGGTATTTGATGGTCGGGCTTGACTGGCTATAATATATTAACTTGTTTTTTGTTTATTTATAAAATAAACAAATTTTTTTTATATGTGGGGGGTTTTAAAAATGGTCCAATCCATTCCATTTTCAAAAGGGTTTATTTTTGGGCCAATACATTTCCTTGTACCAAATTTCATCGAAATATCTCAAAAAATAACAAGATCTCATATGGTAGGGGGTTTAAAAATGGTCTAATTCGGTCCATTTTCATTTTGGGCGTGTTTGTTATCCGATCACGCCCATTTTTGGCACATTAGTGGAATGAATAACTATGTGTATGCATACCAAATTTTAAGTTCCTAGGTCAACTTTTGTGGCAGATATTACGGTTTTTAATAATTGTGGGCGTGTATGTAATCCGAATACGATAATTTTTGGCATATCGATAAATCTAACCGAAGTTTAAATACCCTCCACCTTTTATAACCCTTTAAAAGTTCCTATTGCATAAAATTGTTGCATATACATTATTATTTATTTTTAATTATAGGCGTTTGCGTTATTCAATCTCGCCCATTTTTGGCACAATGACAACGGTACCACTTACATATACCAAATTTCAACATGATAGGCATAGTATTGTGCGATATATAATTTTTTAAAGATACAATTTTTACGATGTATGTTGAGATTTTTGTTTATTGTGGGCGTGTCTCTTTTTTTTTTGCCCGATTTCGCCCATTTTCAATACGGAACAAAGAAATTCACCTAAAAACACGTATGCAAAATTTCAGCTGAATATCTCAAAATTTACGCCCGTGAGAGTGCCAACAACAGTCGGACATACGGACATACATGTCTAAATCGACTCAGGTTTTGACGCTGATAAAGAATATATAAATTTTGTAGGGTTTCTGACGCCTCCTTCTGGGTGTTGCAAACGGAAGAACAAACTTAGTGTACCCTCATCACTGAGGTGGAGAGTATAAAAACAAGTGCATGCCACCGCACAACATACTTGAAATTGAAGGGCACGCATATGTGTGGCGGAAGTAGAAACAAACAAACAAACACACACGCACACAAAACAAAGGCGCAATATAAAACAAACAACAGCAGAAACAAATGCAATTAATAAAAAAAAATAAACACCAACAATAAGAAACATTTTATAAATAACACAATTTATAATTTTTTTTCACTATTTCACCCTGAATTTTTCCTGAAACTGTACTGTTTACTGAAATTCGAGTAAAGCTGATTGATTTGATTTGATTGGAATGAAAGCAAGCAAGAAAAAACGAAAGAAAAAAGTATTTTTTAGCGCCAAAACTTATCATTTTCTCTTCGTTAGATTATTATTATTATTATTATTATTATTATTATTATTATTATTATTATTATTATTATTATTATTATTATTGTTGTTGTTGTTGTTGCTTTTTTTGCCGCTGTTTTTATTTATTAATATTTTCCACGAGAAGAGTCGCGTGCGTAAGGTTTTTTATTTCATAAATTTTTTTTTCATTATAAAAATTATTTTTTTATCATTTACAATAAACTCTAGTTGTTGTTGATTGCCGTATTCTTTGTCTATATTTACATATATATATATATATAGGTGCGTACAGTGTGTTTATAATTTAATAAAATTTATTTCTTATACGCTACAAACACCGTAAAACACTACCAAACCTTATGAAATCGATTTGTAACTAAAATGCTTGTCCATGCAATTCAAATGAAATGAAATTTCTCAAATAACGAACGAGTCGCTGCTTCTGTTTACTGTTGCCACTGTCACTGCGCTTTCATTATTATTTACGAGCCTTTGCCGGCGTATATATTTTTCAAAGCACAACTAAGCTAACGCAGCTGCTGAGTGTGTGAGCATGACTACTGTTAAGCTAACGTACACATACATACACATCACTCCTTGAAGGCTTGTTTCCTATATACAACAATATTAATGAAGAAGAAGAGGTAGCAGTAACAGCAGCAACAGCATTATTGAGCAGTAAGAATTGTATTATGTGAGCATGGTTTGCTTGTTGCTGCTGCCAGCACCTCTCTTATAAGCATTAGTTCCTTTATCACCACCTTCAATCGGCAGACAACTCACTAACAATTCTCACCACATTACTGCAAAATTACTCTCTGTTGGGTTTGCTTTTTTGTTACTTTTTGTTACAAAGTATATATATTCTTGGTCAGCGTCAAAAACTGAGTCCATTTGGCCATCTATATCCGTGTGTCCGTGTGTCTGTCTGTTGTTGGCATTCTCACGTGCGTAAATTTTTAGATATTGAACTGAAATTTTGTACAGGCACTCTTAGTTCTTTCACGCAGATCGTTATTTAAAATGGGCAAAATCGGTCAAGAGCCACTCCCACAATAGACAAAAATCTATTTATCTACCACAAAATATGAGCTATAAACTTGAAATTTGGTATGTACATCTACAAATATTAGCTTCATTGATATGCCAAAAACAGGCGTATTCAGATTAGAGACACGCCTATAATCAATAAAAATCGTTATACCTCCCACAAGAGTTGACCTAGGACCTTGAATTTTAGTGCACTTATTAAAGGTTAGCCCACCAATCGATGTACAAAAAATGGGCGTGGTAGTATAACAGACACGCCTACAATTTACAAAAAACCATATTCAACGTGAAAGTATACTTGCATGCTGATACGTAATACGTACACTATTAGAGGGCGCAATATTTATATATTTGCCACACCCAACTTTGTGGAGGTGGAGGGTATTTAAGATTTAGCCTAAGCCAAATTTAGTTTTCTTACTTGTTTACATTTTATGTGTTTATTTTATTATATAATATATATATATATATATGTATATTAAAATAAGTACTTTAAGTGTATAAGTGTGTGTGCGTAATCTTCAATGTTTACTATGAAGAGTAGAATAGTGAAATGTAGCAACAACAACAATTACATGCACATACAGTTACAATGCAATGATGATGATAAATTTTTTTACAACAACAAAAACAATTAAAAAATAAAACAACAGTTCTTTTAACAATTACAATTACACCCATCTCTCGTTTGTATAATATCAGATTCAACCCTATTGAAATTGGACCGGATTGGACCATTTTTAGAACCCCTCCCGATAGAATTTTTTATTTATTTTTTGATATCATAAACAAACAAAATATAAAAAAAAAATTCTGACTTATGTATCATTTTGAAATTTTTGAAAGAAAAGAATTAAATTGAATAATATATATCTAGTGGTGCAGAGTATTTGATAGTCGGGCTTGACCGACTATAATATTTTCACTTGTTAGTCATATCTTTGTAGGCTTCTTCATGCTGCTTCTTCATAATGCACTGGGTTCATAGTCTTCAACGTCAGATTCAACATCATTCTCGTTTTCACCAAGTCATCTTCATGTAATTCCTGGTCTCTCATTATTTTAGCAATATCTGCTTCACCTATATCGTCGAAGCCTTCTCCACCCAATTCATGACCCAACTCAATTGTCTGAGAATACTCTTGCTCTAAAGATATTCTATAACTCTCACCTTTAAATATATCAGTCTGAAGTGTTACCAGGTTTATAATTAAGCAGAAATAAGTTCGCGTGCAGTCAAAATTAGTTATTTTCTACATAATTTTTTTTTTATATTTTGATTTTAAAAACAGTGTGAGATCGAAAACGTGCAAAACGAGTACCGTGTAAAACGAGGGATGGGTGTATTGTATATATTAAACAATAATTACAACAGCAACAAAAAACAATAAAGAAGAAGAAGAAGTGGATAAATCTATATACAATATGTATTAAAGTTAGCTCAATATTTGAAAATTTACACTCGTACGCATTTTAAAATAAATATTCTTCACGTCTACATATAAATAGTAGGCATGACATAATCATAATTACGCCCTTTAATAGTGGATATACAGGGTGTCCACCGGGAAGGTATATTACTTTGTTTGTTGTTGTTGTTTGTTTCATTACATTCTCACACATTTCACGCGGTATTTCATTAATTTCATCACGAATATTTTGTTTGAGTTGCTCAAGCGTTTCTAGTTTGTTTGCATAAACCTTGCTTTTCAGATATCCCCACAAAAAGAAGTCCGGAGCAGTCAAATCAGCCGACCGTGGAGGCCAATCAACATCACCATTTCTTGAAATAACTTGTTGTGGAAAGAGGTCTCGCAGTAATTCCATTTTAATCCTGGCTGCATGCGATGTGGCACCGTCTTGTTGATACCACATGTTAATCAAGCCCAAAGCATGCAGTTGTGGCATTAAAAAGTTTTCAATCATATCACGATATCGCTCCCCATTCACAATTCCCGTTACGCCGTTTTCATTTTCAAAGAAGTAAGGTCCAATGATTCCTCCTGACCAAATTGCACACCAGACTGTCACTTTTAATGGATGCAAAGGTGATTGATGAATAATTTGAGGGTTTTTCATTCCCCAGAACCGACTATTCTGTTTATTAACATATCCATTCAAATGAAAATGTGCCTCGTCACTCATTATGATTTTTTCATGAAAATCGGAGTTGTCATGGGCGAGCTGTAACATTCTATTGGCATATGTACGGCGGCGTAAATGGTCTTGTGGAAGAAACTCTTGTGTCAACTGAACCTTATATGGAAACAAATGCAAATCCTTGTGCAAAATTGTGACCAAAGTTGTTCTTTGAAGACCAAGCTCCTGAGCACGGCGTCGGATTGAGGTTGATGGATTGTTTTGAACACTTTCTTGAGCAGCAGTAATGTTTTCAGTCGATCTTGCAGCACATTGTGGTTCATGCTTGGACCTATCACCTACAGACTCTCTTTCTTAGAAATCATTCACTACACGATAAATAGTGTGTTTTGTTGGCACGTTGTTTCTCCCAAAAATTTCACGTAACGTTCTCATTGTCACAGTAATCGATGATTGATTTTGATAAAATGTTTTAACAATTAAAATACGTTGGTTTATTGAATATTTTTCCATAATAAATTTGCCACGTGTCTACTTCACGACTGCCAAATATGAACTGTCAAGACTAATGTTTACCAAAATGGCGGCAAAACAAAGTAGTATACCTTCTCGACGGACACCCTGTATTACGCATCAACTTTAAAAGCGAGTTTTATGCTGAGTAAAATTGTAAACGTGTGTGATATCCGACCACACCCTCTTTATATACATCGATGAACAAAAATATGTAAATAAAATTTCAACTTTATAGCTTCACTATCTATAAATTTATGACTATGAGAATGCCAACAACAAATAGAAACGCGAACACACGGATATATATATCTGGATCCACCCAGTTTCTGATGTTGATGCTTTGTAGGGTCTTTGACTGCCTACTTCTCGTTGTTACAAATAGTATGACAAACTTAGTATACCCCCATCTTTTTTTTCAATTTTGCAAAAAGATCTTGGATTACAAGATCAAATTAACTGAAAAAGTGGAGCATCGAAACTTATGTTTTATTATGTTCTTATTGAAAAACTGATTATAAATACAATAACAACTACAACCGATACAAAACGGTATAATAAATATTTATACAAATATAAAAACAAAAACAACATCAACTATATAAAATTTTACAAACAGAAATAACATAAATACAACAATTACAATAACAAACGTTTTAAACAAATTTCTATAAATTAAACATTTACAACAACAACAACAACTCATAGCGAGTATTAAATATATTTATGTAAATATTTATATATGTATTGTAATATTTTATTTTACTTTTCTTTGCGCTGTAATTTTTAATAATTTGTGCAAAAAAGTTAAAAACAACCACTAAAGTGAGATTAAAAAAAACAAGTAAGAAAACTAAATTTGGCTTAGACCAAATCTTAAATACCCTCCACCTCCACAACGTTGGGTGTAATATATATATATTGCGCCCTCTAATAGTGTACGTATTACGTATCAGCATGCAAGTCGACTTTTACGTTGAATATGGTTTTTTGTAAATTTTGGGCGTATCTGTTATACTACCACGCCCATTTTTTGTACATCGATTGGTGGGCTAACTTTTAATAAGTGTACTAAATTTCAAGAACACATGTCAACTTATGTGGCAAATATAAAAGTTTTTGTTGATTATTAATAAAGTACGTAACAAATTTCAAGTTTATAGCTAAATTTTTGTGGTAGATAAATAGATTTATGTTGAATGAGGGCGTGTCTGTTATTCGATCACGCCCATTTTTGGCATATTGATGAACGGAATAGATGGATGTGCTAAATTTTAACAACATGCAAAATAAAAATTGCGAAAAGATTGTAAAATACATTACATGGCCCATTTTTTTAATGTGATGAACGAAATAAATCAAGCCTCTTTCGAGCGACGATACGGTCCGGTTCGACGCAGGACTCAACAGCCCGACCATGGTGATGACAGGAACGTAACTAACCCCACTGCTACGCTTTGAGTGGGACCACCAATTCAACCGCGACTGCAGAAACCCAAAGGCAACCAATAAAATGGACAACTGAGATGAATTAAGCTATTATGTACTCTTATTACGTCGCTACTAAATGCGAAACAATAGGAATCGCTTACAGGAATCAAATGCGTCAAATATTTATAGACAAATACTCCCAATATACAGGTCTCACAGAACAAAACATAGCAGACAGAAAAAGAGCCATTATGAATAGGAGACTGCTTACTGAAACTGAATGCATTGCCATAAAAAATGCAGTTTTCCAAATGCTTAACGCTTCTCAAGCAACACTTAATACATCGGAAGAACGAAGTAGTCGTGAAGAAACGGCTAGTAATACAATACATCAACACAATGAGCATCAATCCCATCATGATCCTCGCTAACTAACGAAGCTCCGGTTAACATTCCCACAATCGAAACATCGCAACAATAATAAAAAAGTAAACTGCAGAAAACATGCGAAACAGCTATATTGGAATATGAAAACGTAGAGTTCCAAATGAGACCCACGATTCTTAAACTTTACCCAATCCATCGGGTTGACACAATTGCCTCAGATCTAAACACTAAGATACTACCAAACTATTTTTTTGAAAACTGTGATATCGATCGGCTAAATTTACTAGTTTACGAACAATGGGTATACAAATATCACTGGTCGGAAACAATAGCCGAACATATATAAGTCACAGCCACCGTGGCAGAAACGTCTGGGAAATAAGGTACAAAAACTACGCGCTCAATTAGGCAGAGTCACCGCGTACATAAAAGGAGAAAGATCAAAGAAAAATGTTAGAAAAGTTACTGAGATGCTCAACCCAAAACCCCTGAATGATTCCGAAGTTACCACTATGAGAGATGCCCTCTACTTGAAAAGTTTACGGAGATCCATAAAAAGTACGATGGGGAAACAACAAAATTAACTCTTTTCTAGAAATGAGAAAAATTGTACCGCCAGCTTGATAATAACAATCGCACTTTTTCAATGAAGAATTAGCGTCTGCCAACAATATACCGGACATGGGACTCGTGGAGATTACAGAGCTACGATCAGCCGCACCCAAAACTGGGAAGCCACAGGACCGGATCAAATTCACAATATATGGTTAAAATCCATACATGAACACCTGGCTAAATGCTACTCAAAAATACTACATTCTTCCAGAACAACGCCCACAAGCTTATCTAAGGGCAATACATATTTTATCCTAAAAAGGCCTTGGTCGGTTGAGCCCACAGACTTCAGGCCAATTACCTGTCTATCTGTCCTCTATAAACTGCTGACAAAGGTGATCGCTGGCATTATATATCAACACTGCGAGCAATATAAACTGATATCTAAAGCACAAAAAGGTTGTGCGAAAAATTATCGAGGTTGTAAAAATCAACTGACGATAAACGCCGTTATAGTCGGTCAGGCAGCGAAAAACCTCAGAAACCTCAGTATGGCATACATTGATTATAAAAATTCATTCGATTCTATGCCGCACGAATATTTAATTGAAACGCTAAAATATATGAAGTCAACCAAACTATCATCGAGTTTCTGAAATACGTCATAACAAAGTAGACTATAAGAATGCATGCAGGAGAGGAAGCAAGTGAATATATACTATATATATATACATATATATATATATATATAAAAGTGTTAGCATACGCGAGGAAGAAAGTGCATATATAATAAACGCGGAGGAAGTTATGAAAAATTTAGAAAGTAATGCTAGTTAAAAATACCTAAGGATATTACAGTTGAAGGGTACACTGAACAGCGAAGTAAAAACAAGAATACATAACTCATTTAAAAAAAGATTAACTACTATTCTTAAAACTAACTCCAGGAACAAATGTAAAGCAATAAATACGTGGGCAATTCCAATATACAGCTACTCATTCAGAGTGGTTAATTGGACAAACACTAATCTAGAGAGTACCGAAAGGTCAATCAGAACAGCCATGACGACATATAACTCTCATCGCCCTAACAGCGCAGTAGAAAGAATAAGCCTTCCACGACACCTTGGAGGTCACGGAATTTTAAAAATAACCAATAGGAATGAGGCCCAGTTACTAAACCTTCGAGAGTACTTCAGAAACCGAACGGACTGTGACCTTACTAAAACTATAGTAAATGCGGACAAAAACTGCACCCCCCTTGATCACAGTAATGACATATTCAACGTAAACATAGCGACACAGGAGCAAGCACTGAACCAATGGATGCAAAAACAATTGCACGGAACGCACATTAACGAGATAATGAGAGATCATATCGATCGAAAAATGACAAACATATGGCTAGTCAGAGGAAACCTTTTGTTTGAAACTGAAGGTTAAAATACAAGGTATGTTTCAGTAACACACCCTACTACGTATTTGTACCTCAACCTGTGGTAGAAAATAATGAAGTTACGGTGTATTGGGACAGGCAAACACAAACCTACATAATCATAGGTGCGAATAAACCATATATAACAGTATTCAATTGGCGCAAAAAAGAAACCTATATAATCGACGTAACTGTCCCATTGACGCAGAACACTCTAACAGCTTATAATAACAAAATTAACAAATATACAGAATTAGCCACCGAGATGAAAGACATGTACCGGATGGATCGCGTTGACATAATACCCATTGTCATATCATGCACAGGTGTAATACCAAAAACACTTCCTGTAGGTTTAGAGAAGATGGAAATTGTTGACTGCATCGACAAAATACAGAAAACAGTTATATTAGCAACAACAAATATAGTAAGACGTTTTTTACAATAATAAACATTATAAACACAGCCGTTCTGCCAAGCTACATTAGTCGAGATACAACCTTAAAAACTATCAACACACTGATATATGTTTAAGCAATAACAACAGCACCATACATGGGGTTTAAAATACGAGCAGAATATGCACCCAAGACAAAGGGGAAAAAGTGGAATCCGGCCTGGAAGAAACGACTAGAGGAAAAAATTGATAAACTTCGTATAGATTTAGGCCGGTTGACAGCAAATGTCAAGGGGGAGAGATCTAAGAAAATTGTGTGTAACATTCGAAAAATGTGCCCTAATAGCTCAACAGACAACATCGCCGAGGTTCTTCTTATAAAGGATGAAAAGCGTCAAAAATTAGCAGTGTTGTCATTAACTAAAAAAACTTTACATAATAAATGGCAACATAATATGGCATATGTAGTCTTTGTTCCTTTTTTTATACAATCCGGCAACTCTCTTTTTATGTACTAATTGCTTCGCCATTGAATTGTCGGCAGAAGGAAGAAGATTTTCACCGTGTAAAACCTCTAAAGAACCAACAAACGAGCTGTCTTTTTACATTATATAAATTCAAATCCAAATATAATTAATATCCTTATTATACCCTTATTATATATATCAAGTGGTGTAGGGTATTTGATGGTCGGGCTTGACCGACTATAATATTTTTACTTGTATTTTGTACTACTTTTAATTTTTTTCTATGAAAAATGACAGACGGACAGACGGACAGACGGACATGGTTAAATCGATTCAGATTTTGATTCTGAATCGATCGGTATAATTGAAGATGGCGGTGGCATTTGCCGTTTAGGAATTACAAACATCCCCACAAACTTAATATACCCTTTTCCACAGGGTGGTGCAGGGTATAATAATAATAATAATAATAATAATAATAATAATAATAATAATAATAATAATAATAATAATAATAATAATAATAATAACAATAATAATAACAATAATTCAGAATCAAAATCTGAATCGATTTAACCATGTCCGTCTGTCCGTCTCTCCTGTCTGTCCATCTAAATTCGAGCGCACGCTACGGGTCGCATTTTTTGAGATATTTGGATGAAATTTGGTACAAGCACATGCATTGGCCTAAAGGGAAACCCTATAGAAAATGGACCAGATTGGACTTTTTTTAGAACCCCTCCCCATATGAATCCTATTTTTTTTTGAAATATTTTAAAGAAATTTGGTACAAGCACATGCATTGGCCCAAAGGGGAACCCTATTGAAAATGGACCTGATTGGACCTTTTCTAGAACCCCTCCCCATATGAGGTCCTATTATTTTTTGAGATATTTCGATGAAATTTAATACAAGGACATGTATTGCCCAAAGGGGAACACTATTGAAAATGGACTGGATTGGACCAATTTTAGAACCCCTCCTTTTTTTTTTTTTTGATATCATAAACAAACAAAAAACAAGGAGCGGCTGAAGACGTCTGGCGAGATTGCTGGTCCTAGCCAAGTGTTGAAATGGCTACCCAATAAAATATATGGAGAAACAAGGAATTATGATGAAATGCGAACGCCCGAAAAGAAAGCCCCTAGTAGTGCTGATCCTGGGACTTGGGTGGGTTCAACCCGAAATATAGTCGACAGAAAAAAGGAACCAAACGCAACCATATGTTCCGCCTGCTGTAGGTGTTGCACTGGAAAACCAACCAGCGTCCACCCAAGAAGGACTGCCCCGACAGCGCTTAAAATGGACATGAGATATGAATATAAAAAAAATGCGCATAAACTTCCGGGTAACTCAGCGAGATAAAGCCGGATATGGGCAGAAACTACATGAACAATTTTGCTTAATACACCCATATATGAGAAAGACTGCTCAACGCATAGCAGATCAATATAGAACAATCCTAAGAAATCAACTGCTACCCTCTTTGGAAATAGAGGACATAAAAAGGCAGGTGGAAATTGAACTTGAAATATTAGCAGAATCAACAAATATTGAAGAATAATAATAATATAATTATAATAATTCGGCGCAAGCCTGAAGCACCACAAAACCAGGCCACCCACAATGTATTGAAGATCTTAGCATAGAAATGAGACGTGCGCTTACGTTGTTCGAAGGTTCGGATACGACGTCAAGACCAGCGATTGCCACGTTGAGGTACTCTAAAGCGTTAACAGGCATACTTTGGATCATGAACATTATACCACCATATATACCTATCATCCAATCCCTAGAAGATCTTATGTTAATAGTGTATGTGGCAGCCAGGGCAGTCACAATACAAATTGGAATGAAAATGCCTGAGGGCGACTTGAGAGAGCGACACAAGACAGAAGTAAAGCCAATGTGGGAGAAACGACTAGTTAAACCAATCGAACAACTTAGATGTGATATAAGAAAAGTAGAAGCTTTCGTAAATAGCACGAATACGACAAGACTAAAGAAGCTTGTAACGAAAATTATGAAAAAAACAGCACTGCACTCTTCGTATAACGAACTAAATACAGCACCGCGACAGTGTTTGGATACACTGAAACAAAGTTTACGCATAAAGGCTCAGACGCTACCGAACCTCATGAAGCTGATGGAAGGATAACGCGCATTATAATAAATCCGCTAAAATATTTTATAGAAGTCTTGGAAATAAGAATGCAGAAATGAACAATACCAAATACCCCTCTAAAGATAAAATAGAATGTTTCTAGACCCAACAACTTGCAACGCCTGTTGACTACAATGGCAGCGCAGATTGGCTGCAAAAAGAAACAAGACGCCAAGAAACCACTCGTAATATGATCTATCGACCCCTTTCGACGGAAGATGTGCTAAACGTGCTCTGTAAAACAGCCAATTAGAAATCTCCGGGACCTGATAAAATCCAAAATTTCTAGTGGAAAAAATTCAGCTGCTTGCACGAACGATTAACTGAATTAATAATTGCAACTATTGAAAACCCCAACACACTGCCTGATGTAATTACCGAAAGACTTTAATAACACAGATGATCCATCGAAATATAGCCCAATTACTTATTTATACACCTTATACAAAATTATCACATCTTGTGTAGCTCTAAGAATTAACGAGCATTGCAACAACAATAATATAATAACGGAATAACAGAAAGGATGTAGAGTAGGTTCCAAAGGTTGTAAAGAACAACTGGTTATTGATTCCATAGTCTGCGATCAAGCTTACAAAAAATTCAGAAATATGTCAGCCGCCTATATAGATTACAGCAAAGCATTTGATTCGGTCTCACATGCATGATTAAGGAAAATACTACAACTGTACAAGATAGATCAAAAAATAATAAAATTCATGGAACACGTGATGAAGACTTGGCGATGTCGCTAAAAACAAATACAGAATGCATCTTTACAAAGGAAATACGAATAAAAAGAGGCATTTTCCAGGGCGACTCATTAAGCCCCACGTGGTTCGTTCTTAGCCTGAATCCCTTGCTGCGATATAGTGTGGAAAGTACCGTAAATCACTTTGTGAAAATAGTTGAAAAATTGCAAACACGCAATTTATCAAAGTACTGTGCAGCAATACCTCTTGTGGAACGGTACTCAAAAACATATATTTAACATAAAATATATAACAATATTGAGAAGTTGCGGTACTTTTATCGTGTATTAAAACTAAGATGCTTAGACAGAACTTTGTTAAGCATTCATTGAGTGAGTGATCGTGCGTTGAATAAGAAAGTCAGAGTGGATATTTTTCGTTTTGGTTGAACGCTAGTGGTGCATGTGATTAAGGGAATAAAATATACAAAAGAAAAACAAGTGAAAATATTATAGTCAGTCAAGCCCGACTATCAAATACCCTACACCACTTGATATATTATTCAATTTATTTTTTTTCTTTAAAAAATGAAAAATTTTATTTTTCTATACTTGTATTTTCAAAAATTTTAAAATGATACATAAGTCAGAAATTTTTTTTTTATTTTTTGTTTATAATATCAAAACAAAAATTATATAGGAAGGGATTCTAAAAATGGTCCATTCCGGTCCATTTTCAAAAGGGTTCTCCTTTGGGTCAATACATGTCCTTCTACAAAATTTCATCAAAATATCTAAAAAAATAACAGGACCTTATATGGAGAGGGGTTCTAACAATGTTCCAATCCGGTCCATTTTCAATAGGGTTTCCCTTTGCACCAATATATGTCCTTGTACCAAATTTCATCCAAATATCTCAAAAAATGCGACCATTAGCTTGCACACAAATTTAGATGGACAGACACGAGGACAGACGGACGTTGTTAAATCGATTCAGATTTTGATTCTGAATCGATCGGTATAACTGAAGGTGGGTGTGGAATTTGCCGTTTAGGAGTTACAAACATCCGCACCAACTTAATATATTAATATTTTCCATAGGGTGGTGCATAATTGTAACATATATAGAAGGTCTAAAGTAGATTAGTTAGTGCTAAAATAATATAGAAGATCACGCTACTACTTGCTGCCACGTCATGTCCGAAGGTATAGGAACGCGATTCCAATATTTCTAATGGGAAATACCCTGTTGTGAAATGTTCGCGTATTTCTTAATCTCTTCTTTGGCTAGACGTCGTGGTGATCGGACATAAGTTGACTCGTTTAGTTGATACGCGAAGTGTAAGTTTATGATATACTTGTTAAAATATTAGTGTACAGGGCGCAAGTCTGTATAAATACGATGCGAGATATTTAAGGTTCAGGATGTAAAGTCTGTACAATTACGGTGCGAGATATTTAGAGTACAGGACATAAAGTCTGTACAATTGCGAGGAGAGATATTTAGAATACAGGACGTAAAGTCTGTACAATTACAGTGTGAGATACTTAGTGTACAGGACGTAAAGTCTGTACGGTCCGGTGTAAGCTATAGATGCGTTGAACAGGGCGTGAAGCCCATAATTCCGTGGTAAGTGGGGTGAAACAAATAGGGCGTTCAGCATGTGTCGTGGCGGCGAGTATAACTAAAGGTAATTGAATTAATTTTAAAGTATAATAAAGTGACGTTTGTTTTCTTTAATAATAATAATAAACTTTTTTCATTGCAATAATAAATATATGGGCGAGATTCCCTACACCGACGGCTTAACCCCGGCATAGTGTAAAATCTCGTTATAGTACATACCAAATTTCAAGTTTATAGCTCAATTTTTGTATCAGATAAATAGATTTTTGCCTATTGGATCTAAACCGATTTTGCCCAATTTGCCTTGACGCACGGCTAAAAATTGTCCAATCGTGCTCAAATTTTTTATACCCTTCGCTTTAGGGAAGAGGGTATATTCATTTTGATCATCCGTTTACAACACATCGAAGGAAGCCTCGAAAACCCCACAAACCATATATTTTCTTAATCAGCATGAAAAGAGAAATCGTTTGAGACATGTTCGTCCGTGTGTCAGTCTGTTGTTGGCACTCTCACGGTCGTAATTTTTGAGATATCAAATTGAAACTTTGCATACGTATTCTTAGTTCAATTTTGCTATTCCTTATTGAAATTTGGCAAAATCGCTTAAAAGACGCGCCCACAATAAACAAAAATCTCAACATACCTCGAAAAAATTGTATCTTTAAAAAATTCTATATCGCACAATACTATGCCTATCAAGTTAAAATTTGGTATATATATAAGTGGTACCGTTATGCAACACTGTACCAAAAATGGGCGTGATTGAATAATGCAAACGTCTATAATTTAAAAATAAAACTCTATTTGTTGTTTAAAAATGATCTGAATTATAATATATACGCAACAATTTAATAGGAACTTATATTTTAGAGGGTTATAAAATGCGGAGAGTATTTAAGCTTCGGTCTTAACCGAACTTTTCTATCTTGTTTGGTGAAATGGTTTTGGCGCTTGCCGTAATATAAATTCGAAAAAATAATTTTCTTCATATATTTATAGGGATCGTTCTAATATGTGTGTGTGTTAGTGTGTGAGGTATGGTTGCGTTATTTGCTGTTGGTGTTATCTCTTTTACATGTTAACATCACACATTTATTTATGTGTTTATATCAAAAATTATGGTAAAACAACAATAATAGCAATTACAACCAACAGCAACTATATCTCAATACTCGATGACTTCATAAGCAATGAAAAAAAAAAAATTCAATCACGAACAATGCATGTAAACATAAAAAAATTTTATTAGCATAACAATGATTGTGGTCAATAACGTCATTATCAACAACATTGTAATTACACACACATATATATATATATTCACAACTTACTTGAATTTTCAAAAATTTCAAAATGATACATAAGTCAGAATTTTTTTTTTATTTTTTGTTCATGATATTAAAAAAAAATTATATAGGTAGAGGTTCTAAAAATGGTCCAATCCGGCCCATTTTCAAAAGGGTTTATTTTTGGGTCATTGCTTTTCCGCGTATCAAATTTCATCGAAATAACTCAAAAAATAATAGGACCCCATATGTGGAGGGGTTCAGATTTTGATTCTGAATCGATCGTTATAATTGAATATGGGTGTGGCATTTGCCGTTTAGGAATTACAAGCATCCGCACAAACTTAAAATACCCTTTTCCGCAGGGTGGTGCAGGGTATAAAAAAAGAAAAGAAAAAAACAAAGTGAAAACAAAACAAGTAAGAAAACTAAATTTGGCTTAGGCCAAATCCTTAATACCATCCACCTCCACAACGGTGGGCGTGGCAAATATTGCGTCCTCTAATAGTGTGTGTCTTACGTATCAGCATGCAAGTCTGCTTTTACGTTGAACATGGTTTTTGTAAATTATGAACATGTCTATTATCCGACCACGCCCATTTTTGGCACATCAGTAGATAGGTATACGCGTACCAAATTTCAAGTTCCTGGGTCAACTTTTGTGGCAGATATTAGGATTTTGAATAATTGTGGGCGTGTCTGTGCTCCATATACACCCATTTTTGGCATACCGATAAAGATATTATTTATAGATGTACATACCAAATTTTAAGTTCATAGCTCAATTTTTGTGGCAGATAAATATATTTTTGTTGATTGTGGACGTGGCTCTTGACTGATTTTGTCCATTTTAAATAGCAATCTCCTTGCGAAAACTAAAAGTGCCTGTACAAAATTTCAGATTAATATCTCAAAATTTACGCCCGTGGGAGTGCGAACAACAGACGGACACACGGACATACATGTCTAAATCGACTCAGTTTTTGGCGCTGATCAAGAATATATACTCTTGTAGAGTCCCTGACGTCTACTTCTGGGTGTTGCAAACGTAAGAAGAAACTTAGTATACCCTCATCACTAAGGTAGAGGGTACAAAGAACAATACAAAACAAACACTAGAAAAGAACAAGATAGAAAAGTTCGGTTAAGACCGAAGCTTAAATACTCTCCACCTATTATAACGCTCTAAAAAATTAATTCCTATTGCATTAAATTGTTGCCTATTATTATTCAGGTGAGGCACAGTGTTGGACAACGGTACCACTTATATTTGTACCAAATCTCAACTTGATAGACATAGTATTGTGCGATATATAATTTTTTAAAGACACAATTTTTTCGAGGTATGTTGAGATTTTTGTTTATTGTGGGCGCGTCTTTTAAGCGATTTTGCCAAATTTCAATAAGGAATAGCAAAATTGAACTAAGAATACGTATGCAAAGTTTCAATTTGATATCTCAAAAATTACGACCGTGAGAGTGCCAACAACAGACTGACACACGGACGAACATGTCTCAAACGATTTCTCTTTTCATGCTGATTAAGAAAATATATGGTTTGTGGGGTTTTCGAGGCTTCCTTCGATGTGTTGTAAACGGATGATCAAAATGAATATATCCTCTTCCCTAAGGTGGAGGGTATAACCAAAATATTAACAACACCACGCATAACATCAACATTAACATTGCCCCACAGTATAGCAATTGTTGTTGTTGTGCTATGCGTTAACCACTATTAAAGTCACTTTCATATGTGTTAACACACACGTGTACGCATGCATGTGCATTTAAATGGTACACATGTGATATCCACCACCTCATACCATGTGCAAAATATAAATAATTTGCAAACAAACAAATGAAATGTAAAAAGGAATTGCAGAAAGGAACACAAACAACGTACAGGAGCGTTTCATCGCAATTGTGAAAAATAAAATGCAGCAGCGTAGAAGATAATGTTTTGGAGTGGGGTCCGCAATGAAATATTTAAGAATATATATAGCTAATAGAATATAATTCTTTCCAATTAAAGGTAATGAGATAAATATGTTATTTATATGTATAATCTAGAATTTGTTTTTTTATGTCTTTTGTTGCACATATTGTAATCTTTAATTATGTTTAATTTTTTACATATTTATACCCTCCACCTTAGTGGTATGCATAATCTTCCGTTATCTTCCGTTTGCAAAACCCAGAAGAAGGCGTCAGAGACCCTACAAAGTTTATATATTTTTAATCAGCATCAAAAACTGAATCGATCTAGACATATATGTCCGTATGTCCATGTGTTTATCTGTTGTTGGGATTCTCACAGTCGTAAATTTTGAGATATTAATGAAATTTTCTATAGGCACTTTTAGTTTTTACACGCAAATCGCTATTTGAAATAAAAAAATTGGTCAAGAGCCACGGCCACAATTAACAAAAATGTATATATCTGCCACAAAAAATGAGCAATGAACTTGAAATTTGGTGCACCTAGTTATAGTTAACCCATGCACCGATGTGCTAAAAAATGCGTGGTTGGTTAAAGGATGCACCCACAATCGGCAAAAATTTTTATATCTGCCACAAAAATTGACTTATGAACTTGAATTTGACGCTAATGTTTTTGATTATCCCATCCACTAATGTGCAAAAATGGCGAGGTCAGATAATAGACACGCCCACAATTTATAAAAAGCCATATTCAACATAAAACTAGACCTTCAAGCTGATACGTAAAAAATACACTATTAAAGGGCACAATATATATATATTTGCCACACCCACCGTTATGGATGTGGAGGGTATTTAAGATTTGTCCTAATCCAAATTTAGTTTTCTTACTTTTTTTTCTATAATATATTTTTTATCTTATCTGTGAAAAAGATTATCTATAATATATAATTTGTTTTATTGGGCGTTTTATCAAAATTATCATTTATCTATCACCAAGTATTCATAATCTTATAATAATAACGAGACAGAAAAGATAGGTTAAGACCGAAGCTTAAATACCCTCCACCTTTTATAACCCTCTAAAAAATATGTTCCCATTGTATTAAATTGTTGCGTTATTTTCAAACAACAAATAGTGTTTTTTTTTTAATTATAGACGTTTGCGTTATTCAATCTCTAAGGTGAATCGATTTAACCGTGTCCGTCGTCCGCCCGTCCATCTGTCCACCTGTCTGTCCATCTAAGTTTGTGCGCAAGCTACAAGTCGCATTTTTTGAGATATTTCGATGAAATTTAGTACAAAGACATGTATTGGCCCAAAGAGGAAGCCTATTAATAATGGATCGAACCATTTTTAGAACCCCTCCCCATATGAGGCCCTATTATTTTTTGAGATATTTCGATGAAATTTAATACAAGGAAATGTATTGGCCCAAAGGGGAACCCTATTGTAAATGGACCGGATTGGACCATTTTTAGAACCCCTCCCCATATTGGGCCCTATTATTTTTCGAGATATCGATGAAATTTAATACAAGGAAATGTATTGGCCCAAAGAAAAACCCTATTGAAAATGGACCGGATTGGACCATTTTTAGAACCCCTCGCTATATAATTTCTTTTTTAATATCATAAACATACATGGCTGTAAGTCAAATCACGGCAACAACGACCCAATGAGCCATTTAAGAATTATGTTTTGGATCTACAGAATAAAATGAAACATACAATAATGTCCAAAGCGGACAAACTACAGCGCATATTTCGCAACGTAAATATATAAAAATATATAAAAATGTAAAATATATACGACGAACTGATTTTAAAAATCTAAATGAACTGCTAGATCTTGCGGGCGATTACGAAGCGATTCCGGGTACCAGCCAACGTCCATCACGAGAACGAGAGGGTCACAGATTAGCTTATGATGATTCATCATTAAAAATTGATCCACTTACGGCTTGTAGGTGATGTGGAAAGAATGGTCACATTACTAGACGATGTCGAAACGCTCAACAACTATTTTGTTGGAAATGTGGCAAACTTAATGTGCGTATCATTGAATGTTGCCGTTCAGGTAACCAGGAAAACTCTAAAGAGGTTCGAGTTCATCGCGGGCGGCCGAGTCTCGGAGTATAGCCCCCAGACGTCAAAACCAGTTTTAATTTGCACAGAAGAAAAATTATTAACTACAGTGATTATAGATACGATCCAAACTACAGCAATCATAGATACATGAGCTACCGGTAATTTTATGAGCAGACCTTTTGCGAATAAATTAAGCGTAGCAGCCCAGTGGGAAAATACCAACCTGAATATTATACTAGCTGATGGGTCGCGACGCCAAATTGATCAAGCCGTATATTGCACAATTTACTTTGGTTCGGAACAACAGAACATGAAATTTCACGTCATGCCGGATACAGCCGAACACGTGGTTCTTGGTCTAGCTTTCTTGAAGGCATTTAATGCCAAACTTTCGTGCGCCGACGTCACAGTGACGTGCCAATTTACCAATACACCGCAACTGAGATGTCTTATTGCATTTGAAGAGTTCCCACAAGAATTACAAATATTTACATCAGAACGGAATTTCACAATCAGAGAATACCAACAACTACAAGAAGAAGAAACGAACGAAGACAACGGTGCTACCATTACCCTTTCATCCAGTCACGTTGAGCCAAACACTGAACAACAAGGAATTGAAGAATTCTTAGTACACGAGCTGGCCAAATTTGAAAATGTGACGGGTAGAACACACTTAGGTAAGCACCACATACGTATGATCGATAATAGACCAATGAAGATTCGCTACCAATGTTATAATTCAGCTATGCAATCGGTAATCAACGTTGAAGTCGATAAGCTAATTGAAAAGGGTTGTATAGAACCATCCAATAGTCCGTATAGTTTTCCTATCACCTTGGCAAACGGTATGTCCTCTCATGCGATTCCTACCAACGTTATAAAGTTAGTCAACAGCGACCAGCCGGGGAAATGGTAACGGAAATTCCAGACGAACCTTGGTGTACCATATGTTCTGATTTTGTAGGCCCTTTGCCACGCAGCAAACATGGTAATGCAATGATACTTGCGATAGTCGACAAATTCTCAAATGGGTCCTTTACACAAGGCTACCGGTGAAGATTTCATAAAGGCACTACGTGAAAAGATTATCTCCCGCTATGGCGTACTAAAACTCCTCATATCTGACAACGCAACCCAGTTCTCCAGCAAAGTAGTACAAAAGTATTTGCAAAGTGTTGGCATTCGTCAGCAGCTCACGGCTGCATACAATTTCCAGGAGAATCCAACAGAACGCACGAATCGAACAGTGAAAACGATGATTGCACAATTCGCAGCCAATGAACACACAAAAAGGGATGAATTTTTACTTGAAATTATGTTAGCTTTTAATACGAGTGTAGCCGACTCCACGGGCTATTTTCCAGCATATTTAACACAAGCAAGAGAACCACGGCTCCCAAAGACCCTTTTCGATAGCGTTACCATTGGAACTGGGGTTCCCAACGCTTCCAACAAGATTAAACAGCTTCAAGAGGCGTGGAAGCTCGCCAAGCAAAATCTCACCAAAGCTGCAAGTGATCAGGCACGACATTATAACCTTCGCAGACGCCGTTGGCAACCAAAGGTGGGCGACCGTGTGATGGTCAAACAATCTATACAATACTATACTTCTAAGTTAGCACCTAAATTTGAGGGGCCATATACTATACTTGCTTTTCCTTCTAAAGTTATAGTGTACATTCAAGGGTGTGGCCAACGCCGTAATTATCATATTGGGGATCTAAAATTATGCACTGAGCCTGAATTTAAACATACTAACCACATTATTAACTCTTAAATTTCTTTCTATAAATTTATTTTATGTTTTCTTTCGGTGCTTGAGCTAGCGGGATGAGACACATTATGTTCACGAAGCTTGGACTCGTATTGAACGAAGATCATTCTCGTATGAACGAAGATCATTCTCGCCTTGTTACACCCATTCTGTAACAACTAATGTGCACCGACGATACTCACTGTAACGTAACACGAGTCACGCACGCCGTTCATCTCAAACGACACACGTAAAATACCAGAGGTCATCACCAAAAACGCTACCAGTCAAGAAGACGAAGAAGCACACAACACATACCGCCCTGCTATCATGCACTTACCACCGTAGCAACACACCACAGCGGCTCCCAGTAACTTCTCCTAGATGGTACGCTAGGGACGCGCCCCCGTCAACCGTTCGCCATCTCGAGCTCAAGATTAAAAGGGGTTTGCGGAAATTACTAAGGGGGGGGAGCATTGCAAACGTATTTACTACTCACCCGAAGGGAAATTCTGGGTAATCCTTTTCGAGGAACGGAAAAGTTTCATCTCACCAAAATACACAGAGGAGGGTGAAATATGTAAAGGAGAAAGTCGCAGAGAGTCACGCTAGTTTTCTCTTACACTTATATCTTATATGATATGTTATGGTATGTTATAATTATCTATCAATTATGATATAATTATCTATCAAAATTTATAAGTTTCCCTGTATAAGTTTAGGAACCTTTTATTATCATCGCTGAATACAACGAATATTTTTATACCCTGCACCACCTTGTGGAAAAGGGTATATTAAGTTTGTGCGGATGTTTGTAATTCCTAAACGACAAATGCCATACCCATCTTCAATTGTACCGATCGATTCAGAATCAAAATCTGAATCGATTTAACCATGTCCGTCTGTCCTCGTGCCTGTCCATCTAAATTTGTGCGCAAGCTACAGGTCGCATTTTTTGAGATATTTGGATGAAATTTGGTACAAGGACATATATTGGTGCAAAGGGGAACCCTATTGAAAATGGACCGGATTGGACCATTGTTAGAACCCCTCTCCATATGAGGTCCTGTTATTTTTTTAGATATTTCGATGAAATTTGGCACAAGGAAATGTATTGGCCCAAAGGAAAACCCTATTAAAAATTAACCGGATTGGACCAATTTTAGAACCCCTCCCCATAAGATAATCATAAACAAACATACGGACATGGTTAAATCGATTCAGATTTTGATTCTGAATCGATCGGTTTAACTGAAGGTGGGTGTGGCATTTGCCGTTTAGGTGTTACAAACATCCACACAAACTTAATATACCCTTTTCCACAGGGTGGTGCAGAGTAAACTAGTAAGAAAACTAAATTTGGCTTAGCCCAAATCTTAAATACCCTCCACCTCCACAACGGTGTACGTGGCAAATATATATATACATATATATATTTCGCTTTCTATTAGTGTATCCTCTCACAAGTGGAGTGGCTGCGTATGGTTTATTGTAAATTCTGTATTAGACCACATCCACTTTTTGGCACATCGATGTATGGGATAACTATAAATAGTTGCACTAAATTTTAAATTCATAGCTGAATTTTTGTGGCTGATCAAGAAAATATATACTTTGTAGAGTCTCTAACGCTTCCTTCTGAGTGTTGCAAACGGAAGGACAAATTTAGTATACCCTCATTACTAAGGTAGAGGGTATAAAAAAACAACAACAAAAATGATGCTAACATAATATTGATACTATTGCAATGATGACGTTGTAGAAACAATAACACGTCAACAACACAACTATTTATAAACAAGCACTCTCCCTCTGAAAAGATCTCTCATATGCATGCCATACCATACCATAATATACTGTAAACAAATCAAAAAAAGTGTCACAAACATATATTTCAACGTAAGAGTAGACTTGCTTGCATGCTAATACGTAATACTATTAGAGGGCGAAATATATATATATTTGCCATGCCAACCGTTGTCGAGGTGGATGGTATTTAAGATTTGGCCTAAGCCAAACTTAGTTTTCTTATTTGTTTTACAATAACATTTGTTTTTATTGTTCTTAATAATTTGTTCATACAAACTGTTCAAACAAAAGGTGTAAACAGTTTCTATACTTCTTCTTATTTTTGATAATTAATGAAAACGCTACACTTTCCATAATATTTATAAATTCAAACTGAAATGAAAACTAATATTTAAACAAACAATCTGTTACAAACAGAGATAAGTACAATGCTATGGAAACATGACAAATAAAAATTGATTGATGGAGCGAGAAGGGAGTTTGGAAATGTTACAGTCAGCATCAGTAGTTATTTGATAGTCCGTTATATTGTTTTGCCAGTATACAGTACATGTGAAGTTTGTAGTGCTGCTGTTACTTATGCGGCAGCGGTTAACTCGGCAAATATCGCTGTCTGAAGGTCACTACTCAACGTTACCATCTCTCTCTCCCTCCCTCTCTTTCATGTATTTTCATTACGCTTACACTTACCTACCTGATGTTAAAATTCATAGCAACAGAACTAAACTCAAATGAAGCAACTGAGACTGTTCCCAGTGTGGAGTACTAACACTTAGTCTTTTACTTACACATATACGCTTATATTTAAATATGGGAAGGGTATCTAATATTGAGAGTGGCTTTAGCAAAATATTGTCGCTTTTCAAGTTTCTAATTTTTGTGCTCATTAACCACACCAACTATAAGCAAAATCCCTTTTTTGGGGTGTGTTTACTACAACAATAGCAACAACAATAACTATAAAAGGATATTTAAGATTTGAGGGTCCTCGTTCTTCTTTGTTTGATTTCCGTTTCGAGTTTTTATACCCTCCATGTAAGATGCTAAAATTGAGATTCCCATTCATCGATGTGCCAAAAATGGGCATGGTTGGATAACATATACGCCTAAAATTAACAAAACCTGTACTCAGCGTAAAACTCAACTTGTAAGGTGACACGTGAAATATACATTATAGAGGCAGAATTATGTACCTACCTTGTCCACATTTTGTATATAAATACTCAAGGTGTTTATATATACCTAAAAATCAAATTTAGTTTATTTCTTTCTTCTTTTCTTCTTCTTCTTAAGGTTTCCTTATATTTGCCACTACAAAGTAAACATAATGGCATAAAGAGAGAGAGAGAGATATAGAGATGGTTGAAAAGAATCACTTCCTTATATCATGCATGTGTGTATAAACATTCAAATGTATGTGCATAAGTAATATCTGAAAGAAGGAAAGTGGCAGAAAATTCTTAACTAATATGATGAAAAGTGTATATTCGTATATGTATGTTCATGTATGTGTGCGTGCATGACAACAATACACTTAAAATCCAACTGTTAATGAAGGCTCTCTGACTCTACCATTGTTACCGGTTTCTGTTGCTGTTGTTTTCTTATATTGTATTTGTTATGTGTTGTTGTTGTTGTTGTTGCTGTGTTTACTTATTATTGCTATTGACATTTTACTACATACAAACTAACCGACACATACCCATACAAGTACAACACTTGTGTTGTATTGAGCTGTATATGTGCCTAAGTACTGTTTACTATAATTTCGACCCATTATTACGTAAGATCTCCTTCCACATACAAAGACTCTTCTGCTAATGATGTTGCTAATGATGATGAAGATAACAAAGTCTAATTTCAATTGTTGTTGTTGTTGACTGTCTTTCGTATAAGACAAATCATAAAATAAAAGCCAAACACACAACAGTGCATTCTTTTCAAACCCTCTTTGAAGCTGGAGAATATTTATGATATATATGCCAAAGCAAACAATATTTAAAGAAGTGAAAATATTATAGTCGGTCAAACCCGACCATCAAATACACTATACCACTTGATATATTATTCAACTTAATTTTTTATTATACCCTGCACCACCCTGTGAAAAAGGGAATACCCCTCCCCATATGATATTCTATTATATTTTGAGATATTTCAATGAAATTTGATACGCGGAAAAGCATTGACCCAAAAATAAACCCTTTTAAAAATGGACCGGATTGGACCATTTTTAGAACCCCTCCCTATATAATTTTTTTTTTTTGATATCATAAAAAAACAAAGAATAAAAAAATTCTGACTTATGTATCATTCTGAAATTTTTGAAAATACAAGTAGGTATAGAAAAATAAAATTTTTCATTTTTCAAAGAAAAAAATTAAATTAAAAATAATATAATATATCAAGTGGTGTAGGGTATTTGATGGTCGGGCTTGACTGGCTATAATATTTTCACTTGTTTTTTATTTGTTTAAGATATCAAGAAAGGGTTTATTTTTGGGTCAATACTTTTCCGTGTATCAAATTTCATCGAAATATACAATAGGACCTCATATGGGAAGGGGTTCTAAAAATGGTCCAATCCGGTCCATTTTCAATAGGGTTCCCCTTTAGGCCAACACATGTTCTCGTACCAAATTTCACCAAAATTTCTCAAAAAATGATACCTGTAGCTTGCGCACAAATTTAGATGGACAGACGGTCAGACGGACAGTATAATTGAAAATGGGTGTGGCATTTGCCATTTAAGAGTTACAAACATCCGCACAACCTTAATATACCCTTTTCCACAGGATGGTGCAAGGTATAAAAAAGATTTGAAAAGATTTGAGACATTGTAAATTTGTAAAGAACCGTTATTTAGAAAGAGGCTCTAAAAATGGTCCGTTCGGGTATAAATTTGGAACAACTGAGAAAAAATATAAAAATGTGGATAATAAAAAAAATTATGTACAAATATGTAAAACTTTGCCAAAAAACTGTTTTTCAAATGTTTTCACACTGTTATATAATATTAATAAACTGTTATACAAAAACTTGTTATACAGAAATATAAGAGTTTATTTAATTTATTATTTTTTCACATCTCATAACTGTTATATAAAATTATTAAACGGTTATAAAAAACATTTCTATAACATAAAAATATAACAGTATAGGTTATAATTTTTACCCAAATACACACTGTTATAAATATCTCATAACTGTTTTAAAAAAGTATTAAACTTTTATACAAACAAGTGAAAATATTATGGTCGGTCAAGCCCGACCATCAAATACCCTACACCACTTGATATATTATATTATTTTTAATTTAATTTTTTTCTTTGAAAAATGAAAAATTTTATTTTTCTATACCTACTTGTATTTTCAAAAATTTCAGAATGATACATAAGTCAGAATTTTTTTATTCTTTGTTTTTTTATGATATCAAAAAAAAAATTATATAGGGAGGGGTTCTAAAAATGGTCCAATCCGGTCCATTTTCAAAAGGGTTTATTTTTGCGCCAATACATTTCCTTGTACCAAAATTCATCGAAATATCTCAAAAAATAACAGGACCTTATATGGGGAGGGGTTTTAAAAATGGTCCAATCCGGTCCATTTTCAGTAGGGTTCCCTTTAGGTCAATACATGTCCTTTTACCAAATTTCATCAAAATATCTCTAAAAATGCGACCTGTAGCTTGCGCACAAATTTAGATGGACAGACACGAGTACAGACGGACAGACGGACAGACGTACGTGGTTAAATCGATTCAGATTTTGATTTTAAATCGATCGGTATAATTGATGGGTATGGCATTTGCCGTTTAAGAATTACAAACATCCGCACAAACTTAATATACCCTTTTCCACAGGGTGGTGCAGTGTATGTATACTTGTTAGTTAAACTCTCTAAAGTAAATATCAACGAAACAAAATCTATGTGTGTGTGTGTAAATGTATGCATATAAATATTGTATAAACATACGTAGACAAATAAAAACAGGGAAAATAATGAAAATAAATAAAAAGAAATATATAATAGAAAGATATTAGTATGTATGGATGTGCAAATACTCGGCGAACCAAATAACTAAAATTATGCATAAGTGTGTGCGTGTGTAAAAATAAAACAATAAGAACTAACATAAAACAACTACAAGTAAGAAAACTACATTTGGCTTTAGCTAAATCTTAAACACCCTCCACATCCATAACGGTAGGCGTGGCAAATATATTTATATATTGCGCTTTCTAAAAGTGTATTACATATCAGCATGCATGTCTAATTTTACGTTGGGTATGGTTTTTTGTTAAATTTGGGCGCGTCTGTTATTCGACCATGACTATTTTTAACTCATCAATGGATGGACTAATCTCAAGTAAGTGCACAAAATTTCAACTACATAGCTTAATTTTTGTGGCAGATATATTGATTTTTGTCGTTTGTGGGCGTGTCTGTTATCCGACCATGCCACTTTTTTGCACATCGATGAAAGAAATATTTGTAGATATACATAAAAAGTTTTATGTTTATAGCTCAATGTTTGTGTCATATACACATATATTTGTCGATTTTGGGCGTGGCTCTAGATTGATTATGCCCATTTTAAATAGCGATCTTCGGGCAAAAACTAGAAGTATCTGTGTGACAGCTCAATACCTCAAAATGTACGCCTGTGAGAATGACAAAACCAGACACGGACACACGGCATACATGTCTAAGTGGATTCAGTTTTTGACGCTGATTAAGAAAATGTGCCCTTTGTAGGGGCTCTGACGCCATCTTCTGGGTAAACGGAAGAATAAACTTAGTGTACTACCATAACTAAGGTGGAGGGTATAACAACAATAGTTCAACAGTCAACAGCATGATTTTTAACAAATGGTAACTACGTAGTGAGGCCAACACACACACATGAACAAAACAAAACCATTTTATATAACTAAACAAACCTTGTAAATGTTTATACACATTATTGTGGTGTTTACTACTGTGTACTTTAAACTCACCTTCTCTCTTTGTATTTGTAAATAATCATGTAGTAATAGTAGTGTGAACAGTAGTGCTGATGATGTTTATACCGTGCACCACCCTGTGGAAAAGAGTATATTAAGTTTGTGCGGATGTTTGTAACTCCAAAACGGCAAATGCCACACCCACCTTCAATTATAGCGATCGATTCAGAATCAAAATCTAAATCGATTTAACCATGTCCGTCTGTTCTCCTATCTGTCCATCTTAATTTGTGCGCAAGCTACAAGTCGCATTTTTTGAGATATTTTGATCAAATTTGGTACAAGTATTAGCCCAAAGGGGAAATCTATTGAAAATGGGCCGGATTGGACCTTTTTAGAACCCCTCCCCACATGGGGTCCTATTATTTTTTGAGATATTTCGATGAAATTTGGTAAAAGGACATGTATTGACCTAAAGGGAACCCTATTGAAAATGGACCGGATTGGACCATTTTTAAAACCATTTGCCGTTTAGGAATTACAAACATCCGCACAAACTTAATATACCCTTTTCCACAGGGTGGTGCAGGGTATAAAAATGTTATGAAGAATTTTTGAGAAAAAGAAAAAGTATCTACTTAAAGGAAAAAGGTTATAAAAAGGAAAAGTATATATTTAAGTAAAAAAGGAAATGTTATAAAATTCTATTATTAAGAAAAATTATTATGAAAGAAAGAGACATTTAAGAATTAAAATTAAATATAATTTCTTTCCCTTCAGAAGTTATTAAAAAGAAAGAAGAAAAAAAAGAGAAAGAATTAAAAAATTTAGAAAATAAGGGCTTAAAAAATATTTTCAAGAATTAATTACAAAAATTAGGAATTAATTTTTAGATTAATCGCAAAGTAATTGATTTAATTCCTTGAGTTGACTTATCTTGAAAATTTGAACAATAATTTTTTTTTATTTTTATTGAAAAAGGAAGCATTGAATTGATTTGAATTGTCAAACCCACAAAATATTTTAAGACCGCCCGTGGGACAGATTATTAGGGGTATAATGAATCTCATCACTGACTTTGGGGTAATGAACGATCAGAGTATAAGACCTGAGCATAGAGATAGGTTGAAGACTTAGACAAAATCCCAGACGTGGTACGGTGTCTTAGGGAGTTTTCAGGGAACTCCGGGGAGTTCAGCTCCTGGAAAAAGAGTGTGGAGCGTGTCTTAGTAATTTACCAACTTTTAGTTGGTACGTCTAACTATTACGGTATACTTAGCGTGGTCGGGAATAAGATAATGGGCAATGCCGATATCGCCCTGGAATCTTATATTACCCCATTGGACTTTCTAGGCGTCATAGTCTCGCAGGATGGCTTGAGGACCAATCCAAAGAAAATACAAGCTATGGTGAATTTCCCTGTACCAAGAACTTTGAAGGAATTGAGATCTTTTTTGGCACTTACAGGCTATTATAGGCGATTCGTCCATAATAGCCTGTAAGTGCTAAACTAGCAAAACCCTTTACGAGTCTTCTGAGAGGGGGTGATGGACATTCTCCCTCCAAAATTTCTTCATTGAAGGTCATTGAGCTAGGCAAACATGAACTGGATGCTTTTAATAAGCTTAAAACTACCTTAGCATCTCAGGACATTATTTTGACATATTCCGACTATTCTAAGGACTTTCACTTGACAACGGACGCATCCAATTTTGCAATTGGGGCTTTATTAGAGCAGGAAGGCAGGCCAATTTCTTTTATATCTCGTACCCTTTCAAAATCGGATGAAAATTTTGCAACAAACGAAAAAGAACTTCTAGCAATCATTTGGGCCTTAAATTCCTTTAGAAATTATTTGTATGGCAGGGCGAGAATTTTGATTTTTACTGATCATCAGCCTTTGACTTATGCCCTAGGCAATAAGAACACTAATATCAAAATGAAGAGATGGAAATCTATACTACTACTCTATACAAACCTGGGAAATGTAATTTGGTAGCGGATGTGCTGTCTAGGAATCAGATTAATTCGCTAACACCCACAATCCATAGCGATAGCAGCTCGGGTCAGAATTTAATTCCAACAGTTGAATGCCCGCTGAATGTTTTTAAGAATCAAATACAGTTGCTCTTGGGTGTAACCTCAGAGGATAGGTTCGAATTACCATTTCCTACTTACCATAGGCACATAGTGCAACGATCTTTTTTCGACGAGATAAATCTACCTTCAATCTTAAAAAAAGTACAGGACCCGTACCTTGTAAATGGATTGCATACCACCGAAACAATCAAGGGGAAGGTGCAACGGATTTATCCAATGCATTTTCAGAAATATATAATAAGATTTAAGATTTAATAAGACTTGCATTTATAAAATAAGATTTAATCAAACCATAGTTTAAGATGTTCCGTCTAAAACAGAAAGGGTAGAAATAATCGCGAAGGAACACAATCGTGCCCATAGGGGAATACAAGAGGACATGGAACAAATTTTGCAAAAATTTTATTTTCCCTTAATGAAGTCAGAAATCAGGAGAGTCATAGGGCAATGTGGGATTTGTTTGGAGAATAAATATGATAGACATCCTAATGGAACTGAAATAAATCCAACACGTATTCCAGAGTATCCTATGGACTATAGCGCCTCACATTTAGTGACCATTAATGATGGTTTGGAAAAAGGAACCTTTAAATTTGTCCATATGATAAATATGCAGAAGTATGAAGAAGCACTGCAATATACCACAGCGTACATTGAGAAAGTGGTACCCAAAGATCACATTTTGTACCCCGTAATAAAATATGACATAGATCAAACCATTAGAATATTAAAAGATCTTAACCCTAATAAAAATAGAAATAAAAGGTCAATAGACATCTTAGGAACCGCCTGGAAATATTTGGGCGGTTCACCGGACCATGACGATTTAAAAATGATACAGAGCACCTTACAAAACCTAAACGTGGCGTCGTGGCGTTCGTGGCGTTATTTGGTTGGTATGATGTCCCTCAATATTTTTTGAATCCGTTGATTGCGCATTACACTTTGCTAAGTTTTTTATGACCACTCTGCTATGCTTCAGGGGTTAACGTTTGCCTCGTCACATATGTTCTTGAAACATATCTTTTTGCTGCTTTTTATGGCCAGCTGCAGGTAATTCCTTAGTTTCTAAAGAAATTTAGGGAACTAGGGCCTGGTCTATTTCTAGCCCTTTGCGTCTTTTTCTGACTTTTAGGCATTCTGTCCTTAAGCGTTTAATTTCCTCATTCCACCAGTAGCACGGAATATTTTGTCTGCTAACTTTCCTTCTAGGCATTGAGGCATCGCATGAATCTTTTGCCAGAGAGGATAGCTCACTGGCCATTTCTTCAGCAGTGCTGGGATTTATTGCGTGTGCACTAATCACTACGCCAAGTAATTTATTATCATAGTTTGAGACTTTCCAGGGTGACCCTGTAGGTCTCATATTTTGATTATTTACTTTTTTGATGCCTCTTATATTATATAGTATTGTTGTGGTGGTCGCTAGTGTATTCTTCGCTCACCTACCAAGAAACACTTCTAGTAAGCGTACTGCTCACAAGGGTGATGTCAATAATGGATCCCTTCCAGCTTTTCTGAAGGTGCCTTATTGCCCGTGTGGAGACGTAGCGTACGCCCTAGTCCTATCCCTAGTTTTTCTAATAAAAGTTAAGATAGTAATAATAATAATAGTAATACAAAAATAGTAGAAGTAAGAGCAGCGTTGGAAAGAATCACGATCCCTAGAAGGCTTGGAGGCAGAAGAATTTTAGACATAATGAACCAGCAAATAAATCAAATAAACTCATTGCGTCAGTACTTCAAAACTGCGGCAGAAACCTCAATAATGTATAGGACTTTGTGCGAAGCTGACAACCAAACGCCCCTCAGACTAAAAAACGAGAACAATGAAAATGTCAAAACGGATTAGGAAAAAGTAAACGAATGACTAAGTAAACCGCTACATGGAAAATACCCGAACAAATTAATGCAAAGTTTTATTAACAAAGAGGCCACGATCCAGTGGCTTGTAAGCGGTACTTTATTTCCTGAAACAGAGGCGCTTATGATAGCCATCCAGGACCAGGTAATTCGAACGAGAAGCTATGAAAAGAATATTATTGGTAACAATGGGATAAAAAAATATTTTTTATTTTGATGTTTTAAACATAACATACATGCACACACATACACAGTCCCATAAACATACGGTATGCCTTGCACGTTTTGATTTGTTTGATTTGGTGTGTCGTTGTTGTCGTCGCTGTGCTAACAAACAAGAGGTTTAAGTTCAGTTTGTTTTATATGTATTGTTGGTAATGTTGCTATACCCTCCACCTCAGTAATGAGGGTATCCTAAGTTTGTTCTTCCGTTTGCAACACCCAGAAGGAGGCGTCAGAAACACTACAAAGTATATATATTCTTGATCAGTGTCAAACTGAGTCGATTTAGACATGTATGTCCATATGTCCGGGTGTCCGACTGTTGTTGGCACTCTCACGGGCGTAAATTTTGAGATATTGAGCTGAAATTTTGTACAGGCACTTTCAGTTTTTGCACGCAGATCGCTGTTTAAAATGGGCAAAATCGATCAAGAGCCACGCCCACAATCGACAAAGATCTATTTATCTGCAACAAAAATTGAGCTATAACCTTGAACTTTGATATGCATATTTATAGATATTAGTGTCTTCGATATGCCAAAAATAGTTGTATTCGGTTTACAGACACAACCACAATTAATAAAAGTCTTTATATCTGCCACAAAGGTTGACCTAGGAACTTAAAATTTGTTACACTAATACACAGCTATCTCATTGACTGACACGCCAAAAATGGGCGTAGTTGGATAATAGACACGCCCACAATTTACAAAAAACCATATTCAAAGTGGACTTGCATGCTAATACGTAAGACATACACTATTAGAGGGCGCAATAAATTTTTGCTACACACATCGTTGTGGAGGTGGAGGGTATTTAAGATTTGGCCTAAGCCAAATTTAGTTTTCTTACCTGTTATACCCTCCACCTCAAGAAGAGGGAATATTCATTTTGAACATCCGTTTACAACACATCGAAGGAAGCGTCGGAGACCCCACAAACCATATATTTTCTTAATCAGCATGAAAAGAGAAATAGTTTTAGACATGTCCGTCCGTGTGTCCGTATGTCCATCTGTTTGTTGGCACTCTCACGGTAGTAATTTTTGAAATATCAAATTGAAACTTTGCATACGTATTCTTAGTTCAATTTTGCTGTTCCGTATTGAAATTGGGCACAATCGGTTAAGAGACTCGTCCACAATAAGTAAAAATCTCAACATACCTTGAAAAAATTGTATCTTTAAAAAATTATATATCACAATACTATTACGCCTATCAAGTTGAAATTTGGTATATATATAAGTGGTACCGTTGTCCAACACTTTGTCAAAAGTGGGCGTGATTGAATAATGCAAACGCCTATATTAAAAAAAAAACACTATTTGTTGTTTAAAAACGCCCTGAATAATAATATATCCGCAACAATTGAATGCAATAGAAACTTATTTTTTAGAGGGTTGTAAAAGGTGGAGGGTATTTAACCTTCGGTCTTAACCGAACTTTTCTATCTTGTTTTAGTTCACGTTGTATTTCTATATTTGTTGTACTCTTTTTAGATGTTTATGAAATTTTCTTAATATTGTTGTTGTTGCTGTTGCTGTTGTATACCATATATTTCTGTTACTGTTACTCTACAAATATTTGTATTTGTTTTGGAAAAGATTAGTTAATATTGTATTGTTTACATATATATGTGTGGGTATGTAGTATGTATATAATACAATACTACATCTATAGGTGTGTGTTATGTCTGTGTGTGTGTGTGTGTGTGCAAAAGTACTTTTGGGTTTTATTTACATGTTCAAATAAAAGAAATTTACACAAAGTGTTTTTGTAGTTGTAAATTAAGAAAATTTAATTTATAACCTCCACATATCATTCCTCGACATATCGTACTTATACTATGACTAGTAGTTTCCTGAAAAAAAATATACGTTTGCAATTTCATAAAAATAGTAGTTGCAAATAAAATAACTCTATAACTCTATAACTCCTAGACCAAATCTTAAATACCCTCCACATGGACGTATAAACGGTGGGCGTGGTAGGTATATGGTGTATATAATAACTTGCAATGGACCGTAGCCCTTGAACGATTATGCTTAATTTAAATACCGATCTGCGTGAAGAATCTAAAAATGTATGTACAAAATTTTTAATCAATATCTCGATCGTGTGAGTGCGAAAAACAGATGGACACACGGGCATAAATGTCTAGATCGACTCAGTTTTTGATGCTGATCAAGAATATATATAATTTGTAGGGTTTCTGATATCTTCTTCTGGGTGTTGTAAATGGTAAAACAAACTTAGTATAGCCTCTTATGTGGAGGATATAAAAATTTACATCAACACGAAATTTGACGAAATTTGACTTAAATCACTTCGCATCAAAATTAAAAAAGGCTCTTTGAGAAGGTACTTGATTACGCTCTCTTTAATTTATGTATCACATGCGCCCTCTTTTAACGTCTACATGCATTGTACAGAAAAAAAATTTTTGCTGTTGTAATAGTTATACTCTGCACCTGTGGAAAAGGGTATATTAAGTTTATGCGGATGTTTGTAATTCCTAAACGGCAAATGCCACACCCACTTTCAGTTATACCGATCGATTCAGAATCAAAATCTGAATCGATTTAACCATGTCCGTCTGTCCGTCTATCCTCGTGTCTGTCCATCTAAATTTGTGCGCAATCTACAGGTCGCATTTTTTGAGATATTTTGATGAAATTTGGTACAAGGACATGTGTTTGCCCTATTGAAAATGGACCGGATTGGACTGTTTTTAGAACCCCTCCCCATATGAGGTTCTATTATTTTTTGAGATATTTCGATGAAATTTTAAACGCGTAAAAGCATTGACCCAAAAATAAACCGTTTTGAAAATGGACCGGATTGGATCATTTTTAGAAGCCCTCCCTATAATTTTTTTTTGTTTTTGATATAAACAAACAAAAAATATAAAAAAATTTCTGACTTATGTATCATTTTGAAATTTTTGAAAATACACGTAGGTATAGTAAAATAAAATTTTTCATTTTTCAAAGAAAAAAAGAAAAAAATTAAAGGCAGGGGGTAATCACGTAACTTTTGAAACTATTGTCGTAGCTGCGATGGTGGTAGTCGATGATAGTTTTAGTTTCATTCATGTAAGACTATCACTCTCACCGTCGTGTTATTATTCATTGTGAATGACGATTTTTGAAATGACGTTTATTTTAGTAAACAAAAACACATATTTGTGCTTTCTGGTACGTTACAATTGTAATTTCTCAATTATAGATTATTTTTGTTCTTTTTTGGAAAAAATGTAAGTATTTCACTCTTTATATTAAATAAAATAACTATTTATATATTTATATATATTTATATATATATTTATATTTATATTTATATTTATATTTATATATATATTTATATTTATATTTATACTTATATAGTTATTTTATTTAATTTCTTCTCTGCATTGTGTGCCTTTTTATATCTTCTCTTTCACTTTCCATTATAATAAACAGAAAAATATTTCTTTGCATTCTTCCTAGAAATTTCAATTCTTATTTAATTTTTTAACAATTTAATAATCTATTACTTTCCTTTTTTAATTATATCTTTTTTTTTGCTTTTAATATATATTATATTATCAAACGATAGCAATTTTGCAATCGCACGAAAACGATTGTTTGAACGATGCTACTTGACAGTTTACAAATTTACGAAAGTTGAAAAGTACGATAATAGATTGACGATGATGCTTTCTATCGCTTACGAAAATGAAAATTTAAAAATAACTATTGTCGTACCATCACTATCGCTTATGTGATTACCCCCCAGTACTAAAAAATAAAACTTTTCATTTATCAAAGGAAAAAAATTAATTGAATAATATAATATATCAAGTGGTATAGGGTATTTGATGGTCGGGATTGACCGAATATAATATTTTCACTTGTTTTTTTGTTTTATGAATATGTTTAGTTTTCTTTTGCTCTAAGAAAATTACGTCTAAGTAACTCTGTACTCATTAGTTATAAGTAACTAGGTCAGCTGTAGATGTAAGTAACTCTGTATTAATTAATAACTAGATCAGCTGTAAATGGTTCAAAGCTTTCAACAAAGCTCTTACAAAAAAAAAAAAAAAACATGCAAAAGCTCAGCAACTGGCCTATAAAAGGCCGATCACCGCACAGAAAATTAGCTAGTCTTATAGCTGCCAGGTAACTAGTCAGATCATTTCATAGTTTTGTTAGGAATAGAAATAGGAAAATAGGCACGAGAGTCGATATATTCTCTCTAACATAGCTAAGGTTTTTTTTTTTTACAGAGAACTCTTGCATAAGCATAAGTCACGATACATCGCGCCCGTTGCAATTAGCCAGGACATAGATAACAAGCCAAGACACAAATAATATTCATAGCACCCATTCTTATCCGCAGGCATAAGCAAACGTTGAAATTCTTTGTAAATGCACGAAACATATAATACAAAGAATAAAAATCAAATAAAATTGTCATCTTTATTTGTTAAAATATATATAAGTTTTTGAATTGAATTCTGGCTGGCCCAGGGTCTACCCCAGCACCCTTCAGATTCTTTACAATAACTAGATCTTTTTTGACGCTGATCAAGAATATATATACTTTGTAGGGTCTCTGACGCCTCCTTCTGGGTGCTGCAAACGGAGGAACAAACTTAGTATACCCTCATGACTGATGTGGTGGGTATAAAAAAAGGGTGGCTTGAGGCACGGTTAAAAATTGTCCAATTGTGCTCAAATTTTTCTTGTGTTTTTTGACATCAAGCGAAATGTTTTTAGTGCTTGCCGTGATATAAATTCGAAAAAATAATTTTCTTTATATATATAACCGGTCTAATATACATTTAGACTTTAGTGTATTTATGACCAAAACATGTGGTATATAGAGGAAGGTAGAGATATATAGAGAGAGTGTGTGTTATTTTGCAGCAATCTAGAGGTTGGTTGCTATTGCTACGTTGTAGTTTTGTTTCCTTTAGTTGTTGCTAATTTGTAATATGTGTGTGTGTGTGTGCATACATGTGTTCATATATGTTTAGTTATTTTGTTGTTTAAACAATAAAAACCCAAACATACTCGTATTTGCTTGTTCTTGTGATTGTGTATATGTATAAATATTGACAGTTTTTAAGTTTTATTAAACAAACACAAACATTCAAGCACAAACTTAACATTACAAATGCCACAATAATTAAAACTAAAAGCAGTACAAAAAAAATAAAACTTTTCATTTATCAAAGAAAAAAATTTAATTGAATAAAATAATATATCAAGTCGGGTTGGGTATTTGATGGCTTGACCGACTATAATATTTTCACTTGTTTTTGTACTGCTTTTAATTTTTTTCTTTTTTTCTTTGAATAATTTTTTTACACAAGTCAGAAATTTTTTTATTTTTTGTTTGTTTATAATATCAAAAAAAAAAAAAAAATTAAATAGGAAGGGGTTCTAAAAATGGTTCAATCCTACCCATTTTAAAAAGGGTTTATTTTTGGGTCAATGCTTTTCCGCGTATCAAATTTCATCGAAATATCCCAAAAAAAAAAAATTGGATATCATATGGGGAGAGGTTCTAAAATTAGTCCAATCCGGTCCATTTTTAAAAGAGTTTATTTTTGGGCCAATACTTGTCCTTGTACCAAATTTCATCCAAATATCTGAAAAAATAACAGAACCTCATATAGGGAGGGGTTCTAAAAATGGTCAAATCCGGTCCATTTTCAATAGGGTTCCCCTTTGGGCGTATACATGTGCTAAATATCTCAAAAAATGCGACCTGTAGCTTGCGCACAAATTTAGATGGACGGACTGGAGGACAGGCGGATATGGTTAAATCGATTCATATTTTGATTCTTTATCGATCTATTAATCTTGGCTAATCATAAAGGTCATAGAGCAAATCTTATCTTCTCTTCCATGGAACCACCCATATGTTGTTATATATAGAAACATATGTAATCTCCGTACGATAACTTTATTCATTATTTATTCTGTTAGATAGGTTTATATGTAATATATATATAAATATACACTGTACATGTGGTGAGTGAATATTACTATAATATGCGTGTTGGTTACATACTAGTAGATGGATGACATGATGGTCATGTTGGTTACGTTTCCTTTGTTTCTTCGTTTATTATACCCTCCACATAAGTTCATTATTCCATTTGCAACCACATGAAAAGGAGACGTCAAAGAAATATTCTTAAAATAATTACCAAATTCTAAGTCTATTTAAACATATATGTCCGTGCGTCCGTGTGTTGTTGGCACTCTCACGGTTGTACAATTTGAAATATTGAATTGAAATTTTATAGATACTCTTGTATGCAGATTTCTCAATTTAAATGGCAAAATAGGTCAAGAGTCACGCCCAAAATTGACAAAAATCTATTAATCTGTTAAAATTGTGCTTAAAAATTGAAATTTGGTACACATATTTATTATAACCCCATTCATCAATGTAGCAAAGTAGGTGTGGTCGGGTATGAGAGCCGCTTATAATTTAAAAAACACCGTACTCAGCATGAAAACAAGTTAGAAAACTAAATTTGCTTAGACCAAATCTTAAAACCCTCCACCTCCTGAACGGTGGGCGTGGCAAATATAATTATTGCTCTTTCTAATAGTGTACGTATTACGTATTAGCTTGTAAGTCTAGTTTTACGTTAAGTGTGGTTTTTTATATATTGTGCGCGTCTCTGTTATCGCACGGTGCCCATTTACAGTTTTACATATTACAGTTTTGATATGTTTGTATAACAGTTATATATTTATAAATATTAAAATTATTATTTTAATATAATGTGAAATAAAAACATTACCGTTATACGATTTGTCAATTTTGCTTTATGTGGATATACAAAAATTCCCATTTGGAAAAGTTTTTGTAATATTTTTATAATTATATTCATTACCACAATATACATCCCTTGCGGGGATCGAACCCGCGACCTTTGGATTAGAAGTCCAACGCGCTATCCTCTGCGCCAAAGGGACATGTTTTTGTCAGTTTACCTATTTATTACAACTTTTATAGCACAATAAAAAGCAAATAAAACAAATACAATAACAACAACAACAACAACTATTAGTACTATAGTCAACAATAATTTTACTCCAAACCTAATGTCAAAGGTATATGATTACGCCCTCTAACAACGTATGTATTACCTACTAGCTTGAAAGTTGAGTTGTTATTATGCATTTTATTGATAACTACGTAGACATTATTTATTCCCTGCGCCACTTGTGCTATATATACTAATCGATTCAGAATTAATATAAAAGACGACTTAAACCATGTCCGTCTGTCCGACCGAGTGTCCATATAATTTGCTGCAGCTACAGGTCGAATATTTTGAGATGTTTCAATTAAATTTTGTACAAAGATATAAATTAGTCCAAAAATAAGTCCTATGAAAAATGAACCGAATAGGACTATTTTTAGAACCCCTCCCCCTATATGGTTCTTTTATAAAGCAAGTCTGTATATGGCAAAAAATCGGAATTCTTAGTAAAAAATAGTTAACTAACTTAAAAATTGAGAACAATTTGAAAACTTCTTGCAATATAATGCCATTACAATAACTCTTTATATGGAGAATATTCGCAATTGTTAATACTTTTTGACAAAATTTGGTGAAGAATAGTTAGTCAGGTTAATAATTCGTTGTAGTAAATTTGGATTCGACCGTATCATTTTTCGTGTGTCAGTCTGTTGTTGGCACTCTCACAGTCATAATTTTTGAGATATCAAATTGAAACTTTGCATTTGTAAGAATTATAAGAATACTTAGTTCAATTACGCTATTTTGTATTGGAATTGGGCAAAATTGGTTAAGAGGCAGCACACAATAAACAAAAATCTCAACATAACTCGTAAAAATTGTATCTTTAAAAAATTATATATCACAATACTATGCGTATCAAGTTGAAATTTGGTATATATATAAGTGGTATCGTTGTCCAACACTGTGCCAAAAATGGGCGTGATAGAATAACGCAAACGCCTATAATTAAAAAAACACTATTTGTTGTTTAAAAATGATCTGAATAATAACATATACGCAACAATTGAATGCAATAGGAACTTATTTTTTAGAGGGTTATAAAATGTGGAGAGTATTTAAGCTTCGGTCTTAACCGAACTTTTCTGTGATTTACATGGCATTGCCTTTCGTTTACTGATACAACTAAATTGTGGCATAATTTGGAAACCAAGTGGTGTAGGGTATTAAATGGAGAGTCATACATTTTCATTTGTTTTTATAAAAATTCCAACGTTAGCATGGCTGTACCTTTATTTCAAAGACATTAAGCTTTAACTGTCCTTACTACAATAGATAGAAAAGTTTTAGAAAAGCTTCTATATTAAGCTTATATTAGTAATAAAGCTTGAACGCAATTAAAGTTGAAATTGTGTAAATAAAATGCACAAAATTGAAAACCTACCAGCTTTTCTAGATTTTTATATTCCAAAAAAATGGTCGTTCATATACAATAATAACAACAAAACAGAATTTTTTTTACAATACTTTAAACTGAGAAAAATTTATTTAAAAAAAATAAACTGAAATTTATATTTTGGAATTTGTCCCATCAAGATTTTCCACCCGTCTTACCGAAACGTTTCTCCAACCATTTTCGATAATCATTCTTAATACGTTTCGGCTTACTTTTCGACAAGCGAGCCTCAAAAAATTGATCCCGTTCTTTTAACCAAATACGTGCATACTCCCACCCAATCAACCAACTCATGGGAACGGGACAATCCTGTTCAGAAAACAAATAACAAATTATCATCGAAATACAATATAAACTCCATAAAAATTTCCGCTCTTTATCTCACTCTCTCTCTTACATCATTTTCGTACGATGGCTTAAATTTTTTCTTCTCATTTATCAAAATATGAGATTTGAGATTGTCGCGCGGTTTATGTAGGTACGCTTTGGACCATTCTTGTTTCATTTTTCCTTTCTTTTATCACAAAACGAATATCTTCTATTTATATTAACGTTGCAAAAACAAACAAATTTTATTTGATAATTAATTTGATTTGAATAAAAAAATGACAATTTTTTATTTAATTTATTTGAGTTTATCGAATCAGATTGTTATGATTTTGATTTACTTTTAATGATATATAATTCAAGGCAACGCTTGTTGATTTTTAATTGACGTTGACGAAGGTTAGCTTTTATTATATAAAACTTTTCTTACAAAAAAAATCATTTTATGTATATCGAATAAGTCGTTACTTTTATAAAAAAAGCAGAAACAGAAAAAGAAAAAAACAGCAACAGCAACAGCAACAGCAACAGCAACCACAACAATAACAAAAGAACAACGACAACAAAAGTAACTAAAGAACAACAAACAGTGGGCCCACTGTTGTGGAGGTGAAGGGTATTTAAGATTTGGCCTTAGCCAAATTTAGTTTTCTTACTTGTTTTGTACTGCTTTTAATTTTTTTCTTTGAAAAACAATTGAAAATATTATAGTCGGGCCATTTTTAAAAGGGTTAAATATATATATACATATTTGGATGAAATTTAGTATAAGGACATGTATTGGCCCAAAAATAAACCGTTTTAAAAATGGACCGCATTGGACCAATTTTAGAACCTCTCCCCATATGATATCCTATTATTTTTTGAGATATTTCAATGAAATTTTATACGCGGAAAAGCATTGACCAAAAAATAAACCCTTTTGGATAGGATAGGATTGGACCATTTTTAGAAGCCTTCCCTATATGAGGTCCTGTTATTTTTTTAGATATTTAGATGAAATTTGGTACAAGACCATTTCTTGGCCCAGAGGAAAACCCTATAGAAAGTGTACCGGATTGGACCATTTTTAGAACCCCTCCCTATATGAGGTTCTGTTATTTTTTCAGATATTTGGATGAAATTTGATACGCGGACATGTATTGGCGCAGAGGGAAACCCTATTGAAAATGGACCGGATTGGACCATTTTTAGAACCCCTCCCTATATGAGGTTCTGTTACTTTTTCAGATATTTGGATGAAATTTGATACGCGGACATGTATTGGCCCAGAGGGAAACCCTATTGAAAATGGATAGAATCGGAACATTTTTAGAACTCCTCCCCATATAAAATTTTGATTTAAAAAAAAAAAATCAGACTTATCATTCTGAAATTTTTGAACATACAAGGTATAGAAAGGTATAGAAAAATAAAATTCTTCATTTTCGAAAGAAAAAAATTAAAAGCAGTACAAAAAAAAAGTAAAACTTCATTTATCAAAGAAAAAAAATAAATTGAATAATATATCAAGTGGTGTAGGGTATTTGATGGTCGGGCTTGACCGACTATAATATTTTCACTTTTTTATTTTTAAAATCGTTTTAAAATTTTTTATATTTTAATTGTTTATTTTTCATACTTTTACTAAATGTCAAAATAACGTATAAATATCACCAATATCACTCGTATTTTTCTATTTTCGTCAACTTATGAACTGTCAAGTAGCATCGTGCAAACAACCGTTTTCGTGCGATTGCAAAATTGCTATCGTTTGATAATATAATATATATTAAAAGCAAAAAAAAAGATATAATTAAAAAAGGAAAGTAATAGATTATTAAATTGTTAAAAAATTAAATAAGAATTGAAATTTCTAGGAAGAATGCAAAGAAATATTTTTCTGTTTATTATAATGGAAAGTGAAAGAGAAGATATAAAAAGGCACACAATGCAGAGAAGAAATTAAATAAAATAACTATATAAGTATAAATATAAATATAAATATTAATATATATATAAATATATAAATAGTTACTTTATTTAGTATAGAAACTGAAATACTAACATTTTTTTAAAAAAGATCAAAAATATTCTATAATTGAGAAATTACAATTGTAACGTACCAGAAAGCACAAATATAAGTTTTTTTGTATACGTCATATAAACGTCATTTGAAAAATTGTCATTCACAATGAATAATAACACGACGGTGAAAGTGATGGTCTTATATGAATGAAACCAAAACTATCATCGACTGCCACCTTCGCAGCTACGACAATAGTTTCAAAAGTTACGCGATTACCCTCCAGGTTTGTCACAAGGATTCTGACAAGAAACAAATAAATTTTCATTTATGATTACTGAGGCTCAGTATCTAGAATAGGGGTATCACTATACCCTTTTCCACATGGTGGTGCAGGGTATAAATGAAAAAAAATTCTGACTTATGTATCATTTTGAAATTTTTGAAATAACAAGTAGGTGTAGAAAAATAAAATTTTTCATTTTTCAAAGAAAAAATTATATTGAATAATACATTAAGTGGTGTAGGGTATTTGATGGCCGGACTTGACCGACTGTAATATGTCTACTTATTTAAATTTTTGGTACAAAGAATTTTGTTGTTGTTATCATAGGTAATGAAACTTTATTTTGAGCCTACGTAGTGGTGTTTTTTTGTTGTTGTTTAATGGTTCAATTCTCATTGAAATTCCTTGGAACTTTGTTTGTTATTGTTGTTGTTGTTGTTATCAATATTAATTTTTGTTTTGTTGTGAGAGGCTGGGAGTATGGATATCGTGTACCTTAATATCAAGGGGGTTGAGCAAAATGAAAAAAAATCAAGAAAATCTTTTTATTACAATACACACATTGTAACACATTATTAACAAGATAGAAAAGTTCGGTTAAGACCGAAGGTTAAATACCCTCACCTTTTATAACCCTCTAAAAAATAAGTTCCTATTGCATTGAATCGTTGCGTATATATTATTATTCAGGTCATTGTTAAACAACAAATAGTGTTTTTATTTTTAATTATAGGCGTTTGCATTATTCAATTACGCCCATTTTTGACAAAGTGTTGGACAACGATACCACTTATATATATACCAAATTTTAACTTGATAGGCATAGTATTGTGATATATAATTTTTTAAAGATATAATTTTTCCGAGTTATGTTGAGATTTTTGTTTATTGTTGGCGTTCCTCTTAACCGATTTTGCCCATTTTCAATACGGAATAGCAAAATTGAACTAAGAATACGTATGCAAAGTTTCAATTTGATATCTCAAAAATTACGACCGTGAGAGTGCCAACAACAGACGGACGCACGGATACGCGGACGGACATGTCTCAAACGATTTCTCTTTTCATGCTGATTAAGAATATATATGATTTGTGGGGTCTCCGAGGCTTCCTTCGATGTGTTGTAAACGGATGATAAAATTGAATAAACCATCTTCTCTAAGGTGGATGGTATAAAAAGAGCACAAACTGCAAAACGTAATCAAAATGCTTTAATTCGCTGTCAGTGTGTTTGTATGTGTGTGGCACGTGTTGTTGTAAAATTGTGATTTTGTTTTGTTTTTTACTTTTACTGTGTAAAAATTTCTTTCTCTATATGTGTTGTTGTTTTTATTGTTTCTTTCTTTTTTCGTATTTTAGCTTAAGTACGAGGTGGCGGCTGCGATGGTGGTGGTAGTGGCGTCCTATGGTGAATTACAGCAGTTAGTGCATACACGGTATGATTTGATACCATGGAAGTATGGTATGTAGGAGAGTAAAGTAGCACAGCTGGTGGCTTTGTTATTGGTAGTAGAGGTGGTGATGATGGTGTACGCGTACAATATATATTTTCTATAATAATTGCACAAGGCTGGCAGTCAACTTAGTACATTAAAAGTTACCGACCGAAGTCATTAATGTTTTGTACATACGCGGAGATTGTCTACTATTACGACTGCTACTCTTTAACTTACTAGTTTTGTAGAGATATTCTACTCAAGTGTATATGCTGTGGTATAGGAATGTGTGTGTGTGTGGCTGCATGGTCAACAGATTCGGACTCTATTTGTGCAACAACAACAACATTTTCTTTTATATTCGGCTTACACGCGGTTATCGGTTTACGTATAGTCTGAGGCCCGAATGGAAATAAAAAATTAAAATAACAACAACAAACAATAACATATATAGTGCAAGAAAAGCTTTCATTTTCGGTGTGTTCATACATACCCATATATACACATGTAAGTTTGTGTTTGTGCACGTATGCGTTTGCATGAGCATTTTCCAATGAATACCAGTACGGTCTTCATAATAAAAACACACGCAACAGCAATAGACTCTGCAACAGTAACAGCAACAGCCTTAGATTGCATTTAATCTATAATTTAATATGAGACTTAATATGTCACTACGGCTTACTCAACGAATATTTGTGCTTGCAGCGGGCGGTTAATTTTTTGTTTTTTTATGGTTTTCTAATAAACGGAACACTGACCATAAAAGAACTCGTACCGTACTTACTGGTTGGTTAAATAATTCTTTGTCTTCTTTGAAATATTTGATATATATGTGCGCGTGTGATTGTGTGTCAAAGAGATAAAAAAATTAACTAAGTAATAATTTATTTATTTAAAGAAATAAAAGATTTTATCCAAATACACATTCATTATAGCAATTGTTGGTTTTCTTATGTGTTCGGTAAGTGGTATAACTTTTTTCTACCATATGTTTACAAAAAAATATTTTTTTTATGTTTATTTAATATTAATAATGGGTGATGAAAATTTCTTCGAAAATTTAAAGTGGAATAATAATATTAATAATAATAATAAAAATAAGAACCTTATTATAAATACCATCCGGACACTGTGCTAGAAAATGAAGTATGCAGGCTATACTGGGATAGAACGGTATATACAGATTACAGTACGGAATGGCTTTTGAAAAACGGATACGAAAAGTATAACTCGTAAATATAGCGATACGTAACAATAACAAGATAAAAAAGTTCGGTTAAGACCGAAGCTGAAATACCCTCCACCTTTTATAACCCTCTAAAAAATAAGTACCTATTGCATTAAATTGTTGCGTTTGTAATTATTATTATTATTATTATTTAGGTCATTTTTAAACAACAAATAGTGCTTTTTTTTAATTATAAGCGTCTCACGGCCATTTTTGGTACAGGGTTGGACAACGGTACCACTTATATATATACCAAATTTCAACTTGAAAAGCGATATATAATTTTTTAAAGATACAATTTTTTCGAGGTATGTTGAGATTTTTGTTTATTGTGGGCGTGTCTCTTAACCAATTTTGCCCAATTTCAATACGGAACAGCGAAATTGAACTAAGAATACGTATGCAAAGTTTCAATTTGATATCTCAAAAATTACGACCGTGAGAGTGCCAACAACAGACGAACATAGGGACGGATTTCTCTTTTCATGCTGATTAAGAATATATATGGTTTGTGGAGTCTCCGACGCTTCCTTCGATATATTGTAAACGGATGGTCAAAATGAATATACCTTCTTCCCTACGGTGGAGTGTATAAATAACATGCAAAGTAAAAATCACAAAAATATCGTAAAATACACTACATTAGCAAGCGGTATTAAAAACCAGTGGGGTGTGTCATCTGTACGCATCCTTCCCATAATTATATCAAGCACTGGACTAATCCCCAGAAGCATCCATAGCAGTCTCAGAGAACTTAATCTTCCCAAAACTTTATGGCGGGATATGCAAAAAGTCGTAATAATATCAACTACACGGATAGTTCGAAGATTTATGGGTGAAAGTTATAGCGAAACTGTGAAAGTGCCAACAGACAGACGAACACACGGATGGACATATTTAGATTAACTCAGTTTTTATTGATGATCAAGAATATATATACTTTGTAGCTTCTTTGTAAACTCAGAGTTCTTACCATATAAGTCACCTCATAAAAAAGAAAGCTATTTTAAAAATAGTACGATCGGGTCCTTATTTGTTACAGCCAATTATTAAGTTAATTAATTATTCTTTGGCAAATTTTGTCAAGCTTAAGCACAAATTTTCATAGACACACAGACACATGGATGGATATGGTTAAATTGATTAAGATTTTGATTCTGAATCGATCAAAATAAAATTTGCCGTTTTGATGTTACAAACATATGTACAAATTTAATACACCCTTTCGTCTTAAGTGCATGATATAAAGGGTACTAAATTATGTTATTTTAGTACAAAAGACTGAATTGTTAAAAAAATACTTGAAACGTATATTTGTTACAAACATTTGGACAAGACTTATAAACAAGATAATAATCATTCCCTACTTACCCATTAAGTAGTGAATAAAGAAAATGAAAAACAACAAGTAAGAAATCTTGAATACCCTCCACCCTAGCAACGGCGGGCGTGGCATATATATATATATTGCGCCCTCTAATAGTGTACGTATTACGTATCAGCATACAAGTCTACTTTAAAGTTTTTTGTAAATTGTGGACGTGTCTATTATTCGACCACGCCCATTTTTGGCATTTCAGTCAAGGGGATAACTATGTATACGCGTATTAAATTTCAAGTTTCTAGGTCAACTTTTGTGGTATATATTTATAGACGTACATACCAAATTTTAAGTTTATAGCTTAATTTTTGTGGCAGATAATTTTTTTTTTTTTTTGTGGGCGTTGCTATTGACCGATTTTGTCCATTTTAAATAACGATCTGCGTGCAAAAACTAAAAGTGCCAGTAGAAAATTTCAGCTCAATATATCAAAATTTACGCCCGTGAGAATGCCAACAACAAATGGACACACGGACACACGGACATACAAGTCTAAATCAACTCAGTTTTTGACGCTAATCAAGAATATATGTACTTTGTAGTGTCTCTGACGCCTCCTTTTGGGTGTTCCAAGCGGAAGAACAAACTTAGTATACCCTCATCACTGAGGTGGAGGGTATAACTAGACTAACAAGCTTATACGTAAGACATACACTATTACAGGGCGAAATATATATATATATTTGCCACGCCTACCGTTACAGATGTGGAGGGTACTTAAGACTTGGCCTAAGCCAAATTTAGTTTTCTTACTTTTTCATATTAAATCTCTTCTTAAAATAAAAACATGTGCTCTGTAATAAGCGGTAAACCTTACACATATAGTTAAATGTCAATAGAGAGCTTATATGCCCTCCACCTTAGGGAAGAGGGTATATTCATTTTGATCATTCGTTTACAATACATCGAAGGAAGCGTCGGAGACTCCACAAACCATATATATTCTTAATCAGCACGAAAAGAGAAATCGTTTGAGATATGTCCGTCCGTGTGTCTACCTGCTTTTGGACTCTCACAGTCGTAATTTTTGAGATATCAAATTGAAACTTTGCATACATACGTATTCTTATTTCAATTTCGCTATTCCGTATTCCGTATGAGCTAAATCAGTTTAGAGGCACGCCCACAATAAATAAAAATCTCAACTTACCTCAAAAAAATTGTAACTCTAAAAAATTATATGTCGCACAACACTATGGCTATCAAGTTGAAATTTGGTATATATATAAGTGGTACCGTTGTCCAACACTTTGTCAAAAATGGGCGCAATTGAATAACGCAAACGCCTATAATTAAAAAAAAATTCTAATTGTTGTTTAAAAATGATCTGAATAATAATATATACGCATCAATTTAATGCAATAGGTACGTATTTTTTAGGGGGTTATGAAATGTGGAGGGTATTTCAGCTTCGGTCTTAATCGAACTTTTCTATCTTGTTTTCTTGATTAGTTATGTAGTATGCTGTTGTTGATTTTTTTTTACTCCACCCACGTAGTTGGTGGTGTTTGTTGTATATAGATATCTTATCAGCTGATGAAATATTTCAAATTATCGTGTCTTTCTGTATGTCTGCCCAATTATTATCATTTGCTTTGTTTGGTTAAAAAAAAATAAGAGCTTTTACGCGGAGAAAGCTTTTATTATTCGTTGGTTTTTGCTTTTTCTCTAAGCAAATACAAATGCATTGTCTGTTGCTTTGTTGGACAATTGAACTTTGTTCTTTTGGCACTTCGTACTTACTCGCGTTCTTTTGGTACTAAAGTGCGCTTTTTTTTCTTCGTGTATATATACATATGTGATTACACCCTCTAATAGTGTTTATATTACGTATCAGTTTGAAAACGAGTTTTACGCGGAGTATAGTTTTTTGTCGATTATATGCGCTTCTTCCATTCAATGATATGCCAAAAATTGGCATAAAGGGGTTAACTATAAATATACGTACCGAATTTCATAGTTCATACGTTAACTTTTGTAGTATATATGAAGATTTTTTAGATTATGGGCGTGTCTGTTATTCAGCCACGCCCATTTTCAGTACATCGCTGGATAAGTTAATTGTAATATGCGTACTAAATTTCAACTTATTGCGATTTTACCCATAAGTAATAAGTATAAACATTATAGTCTATAACATTATACCAAATAACATCCTACATACTATAATTAATTTAATTGTATCAGTAAACGCGAAGCATTGTTATATGTCATTTTGTGACAAAGCGTTATATGGGAAGGGGTTCTAAAATAGTCAAGTTTATTTCAAATTTAGTGTACCAATTATTAAACTAATCAACTTTTCTTCACCCAATTTTGCCAAAAAATTATTAAGAATTTCGAATTTTCATCATAAAACAAGTGAAAATATTATACTCGATCAAGCCCGACCATCAAGTACCTACACCACTTGATATATTATTCAATTTCATTTTTTTCTTTGATAAATGAAAAGTTTTATTTTTTTATATCCCCTACCTTAGGGAAGAGGGTATATCATTATGATCATCCGTTTACAACACATCGAAGGAAGCCTCGGAGACCCCACAAATCAACTATATTCTTAATCAGCATGAAAAAAGAAATCGTTTGAGACATGTCCGTCCGTGTGTCTACCTGTTTTTGGCACTCTCACAGTCGTAATTTTTGAGATATCAAATTTAAACTTTGCATACGTATTCTTAGTTCAATTTTGCTATTCATTTCATTTCATTTCATTTCATTTATTTTCATTTATTTCATTATTTAGTGTACATAAGTAGTCGTGGGTGCCTCCCGACTCTTCAGCTCGTAGCTTATATGAGTCGGGAGTATGCACCAAATAATATGTTAATCAACAATTAAAAACAGAGATTTGACAATTATTTACAACTAAAGGTCACTCGCATATCTTTGTGCAAGGTGCAATATAATCTCTCTCTTAAAGCGATTAGAGTTTTGTATAGTCTGTAGACGGACAGGGAGAGAATTCCACCAACGGATTGCGAAAACAAAAAAGTTACGTTCAGACATGAGGGAAATATGTCGGATGGGTTTAATGTTGTGGTTACGGTTAGACATTGAGAATTCGAGTCTGTTGAAGAGGTAACCTGGGTCCTGCTGGGTTACGATTTTATGCAGTAAGCAAAGTGATCTGCATTTAAGCAGGTCCTCCAAGTTAACAGATAACAAAGATATCGTGTAACTCGAGACGCGGTCATACCTCCTCAACCCAAAAAAATACCGTATAATGGAGTTGTTGGCCTTTTGTAGTCTCTGTCTAGAAACGGAACCGCAATTGGCAAACAGCTCGCACCCATGGAGGAGTTTAGGATATAAATATGCTTTGGCCAATAGTTTCCTAATGTTTAAAGGCGTAAACCACTGCAAGTGCCAGAGTGATCTTAGCATTCCGTATACCTGTCCGACGTTTCTGTTAATGTGGTTCTCCCAGGTGAGCGTTCTACTGAATGTCACTCCGAGGTTTTTTGCAGTATCAACTATGTCAATATCCGTCCCCAATAAGCAGATTTTAACATTCTTCAGGTCTGCCCTCTTGTAAAAAGCTAGACACTTAGCTTTTACTGGGTTCAAAGCCAGACCATTGGAAGAGGCCCAATTCGCAATGTTAGTCAGATCATTATTGATTTTGGTGGCTGTATCGATGATGTGATCTGGGGGTCCACTAGTCCAGATCCGTACATCATCCGCGTACATATGTACTTGGCACCACCTAAGACAGTTAGGCAGATCGTTAACATACAATGAAAAGAGCAGTGGACCCAGAACGGACCCCTGAGGAACCCCGCGCCTAATCGGGAGTAGATCGGAGAAAGAGTTGTTAGCAAATACTCGTTGATACCTGTTGGTGAGAAACGTTTCCACCAGCTGAGCGGATGTGGAATCAAAGTTAAACAACTTTTTTAGCTTGACAGTAAGTAAAGCATGGTCAACTGAATCAAAAGCTTTGGTATGATCGAGTAACACAAGGAGTGACATGTTGTTATCGTCCAATTTGCCTCTAATACTTTCAGTCACATCAATTAGTGTGGTTGTGCACGATCTGTTTTTTCGAAATCCAGATTGAGAATCAACCATTAATGAGTTGATACGGACATAATTACATATTTGGTTTTTTATGATTCTTTCAAAAACTTTAGAAAGAAACGGAAGAATCGCTATTGGTCTGAGATCACCATTGTTTTTCGGGATTGGTAAGATTTTTGCTAGCTTCCAACAATTTGGAAATGTCGAACGCATGATTATATCATTAAAAATCGTAGTAATACTGTGTAACACAATTGGGAGAATTAATTTGATAAATCTAGGATCGATGTCGTCCAGACCAATAGCATTCGACTTAGTGTCTAGTATGCACTCTAGCACCTCAGCATCGCTCACGCTGTTAAATCTAAGTGAATTGAAACCAAAGACTGTTTCCATCTCCAAATACTGAGAGACATTGGGTGTACTCATTGGTATGCTAACAATTTTTTTATTAATTTCGTCAGTGTCGAGGTTAACTGGAGTTGGGATGGTGTTCCTATTGATACCGATCTCCCTAATCATGGACCATATCCGCGCGGTGCTAGCAGCAGAGGCAAACCTTGATCCATAATATGCCATTTTCGCACGCCTAATAGCATAGGAAACCTTTCTGCGTAGGTGCTTAAATAATTCATTGTGTTCGGGCGCACGCGTACGCTTCCATGCGCTATAGGACTCGTCTCTGGCTAGCATCAATCGCTGAATGTAGTTGTTAAACCAGGGGCGTTTATGCGAATTGGCACTGGCGACTTTTAGTGGGACGTAAGCGTCGTACAGTGACCGGACATTGTTATTGAACCAAAGTATTTTTGATTCACTGTCCGGTAAACATGTAACCTCACTCCAGTTAACTTGGTTTGCTGCACATTCTAGTTCGTTAATAACCACACCCTTTAAATCTCTATAGGTAGGGTTAATGTGAGCATTTTGGAGTTGAAAATTATACGTCATGACCTGATTCATGATTAGAAAAATTTGAAGTGTTTAGCTGATCATAAAGGAGGACCTTATTTATGTTGTTGACTAGGAATAGGTCAAGGACGGTAGATGTATGAGCAGTGTAATGAGTCGGGTTTGACTTATTAACGGAGAGTAGACCAAGCATATGCATCTCATCTATAAAGCTGTTATCTAACAAAAGATTGCTATTGAAATCTCCTATTCCGTATTGAAAATGGGCAAAATCGGTTAAGAGGAACGCCCACAATAAACAAAAATCTCAACATACCTCAAAAAAATTGTATCTTTAAAAAATTATATATCGCACAATACTATGCCTATTAATTTGAAATGTGGTATATATATAAGTGGTACCGCTGTCCAACACTGTACCAAAAGTGGGCGTGATTGAATAATGCAAACGCCTATAATTAAAAACAAGTAAGAAAACTCAATTTGGCTTAGGGCAAATCTTAAATACCCTCCACCCTAGCAACGGCGGGCGTGGCAAATATACATATATATCGCGCCCTCTTATAGTGTATGTATTACGTATCAGCATATAAGTCTATTTTTACGTTGAATGTGGTTTTTTGTCTATCATCCGACCATGCCCATTTTTGAAACTTCAGTTAATAGGATAACTGTGTATATGCGTATCAAATTTCAAGTTTCTAGGTCAACTTTTGTGGCAGATATAAAGATTTTTTGTGGGCGTGTCTGTGATCCAAATACGCCCATTTTTGGCACATCGATGAAGCTACTATATATAGACGTACACAAGTTTATAGCTCAATTTTTGTGGCAGAAATATTGATTTTTGTTGATTGTGGGCGTGGGTCTATCCGATTTTACCCATTTTAAATAGCGATCTGCGTGCAAACACTAAAAATGTGTGTACAAAATTTCACCTCAATATTTCAAAATTTACTCCCGTGAGAGTGCCAACAATAGACGTCCGTCTATAGTTAGTTTATAGATTTTAAGGGTTTTTATAATTAAGCTCTTAAACCAAAATTTAATTTTTTTACTTGTTGAAAATATCATTGAAATAGTTCATAAAGTGTCCTTTTTACGAGTGAATTCTTTCCAATGAATATAAAGACGTGCGGACGTACTTGTATAAATTCAGAAGTCACGTAAAATTTAATTATAAGTTAATAACAAGTAAGAATACTAAATTTGATTTAGGCCAAATCTTAAATACCCTCCGCATCTACGGTGGGCTTGGTAGATATTTGTACATTGCATCGTCTAATAGTGTATATATAACGTTTCAGCTTGCAAGTCTAGTTTTAAGGTGAATATGGTTGTCCGTAAGTTGTGGGCGTGTATGTTATACGCCCACGCCCATTTTTGGCACATCGATGAACGAATTATTTATAATTATGAATTTGTGTAGCAGATAAATAAATTTTTGTCGATTGTGGGTGTGGCTCTTCACGGATTTTGCTCATTTTAAATAGCGATCTGCGTGCAAAAACTAAAAGTGCCTGTGTACAAAATTTCAGCTCAATATCCTAAAATTTACGCCCGTGAGAATGCCAAAACAGACAGGCATACGGACATAAATCAACTCAGTTTTTGATGCTGATTAAGAATATGTACTTTGTCACCACTAAGGTGGAGGGTATAATAAACATACACACACACGCATACACACTTATACATATGTTAAATACATATGGAAGCGATAACCACACATAGCAACAACTGGGTAGTAATTTATTCATTATCACATGCTCGTGTTTGTACAAATAATAACAATAAGCAAAAGTGAGATATATATATATATATATATATATATAGAAAGAGAGAGAGGAAATGAATGCAAAGTACGGCGCAGAGATCCTAAGTGAATCGGATATCTTCCATATTAAGTTGATGCGTGTGTAGCACAAATGTTTATCATCATCATATATATATATATGAAGGCTCCATTGTTGCTTCGGCTGAGGGTAACAGATGTACTTGAATGCTACAAGTCCATAATATGGACCTTGTGGGTGTACGTGATTTATAATAATCTTTTGTGAGTATATATAACTGTGTGAATAATGTAATGTATGGTTTGGGTAAATCATGCATGGTGCATTGTGTATTGCCATTTTATTTATCCCGCATAGCTGTTATTGCGTATGTATATTAGATGCATGAATCTTTATAGCTTTCAAATAGACTTGTTGCTCGCAGCAAAGTTTGATTCGTAAAACTGTGTGTGTGTGTGTGTGACATTTAAGGCTTTTCTGTGGATTTTTATACCCTGCACCAGTTGTGGCAAAACATTATGTGAATGTTTGTAAATACTAAATGGAAAATTCCTTACTCATCTTCAAATCCGAATCAAAATTTGAGACTTTTTAATCATATCCGTCGTCTTTTTAGACATATACCGATGAAATTTAGTACAAAGTTGTTTTTAAAGAGGAACTCCATTGAAAATGGATTGCACTTTTAGAACCCTTTCACATATAACGTCCCATTATAAATAAAATTCGTAATTGAGTCTAAGTTTACTCGTACAACTAAACTAACATTGCGTTGATAAAACCAGCTTCCGTTTCTTCATTCCGCAGCTTTGACCCAACGCCGTACCATATCTACAATAACTGAGAAGGTATGGTACAGCGGCCGATTACAACCTATTTAGGACCTTGGTCTGCTTTGAACCTATAAACTTCGTCCTCATTTATTTGTTCTTCAGCATTAAACTGCCGGGGTTCGTTATCTGCATGAGCATTTGTAAGGCGGTCGTTTACGACAAGTGTAAAAGTCCGGCTTGTTGTAAGAGAGAATACCGCGCGTTTTACTTTTCTGCGGTCTCCCGATTTCCGCTTGAACACCAATCTTGGCTGGAGAATTTCGATTTTTTTATTTTTTGTCAATTTCTTTTTTTTTGACTTTCGATTTTTTTCAATTTCGATTTTTGTCAATTTGTTAAATAAAAATTTGCTTATGATTTGTTTCAAATTTCAGCTCAATATATAAAGTGTAGTGTGAGAGTGCTAAAAATAGATGGACATACGGACGGACATATCTAAATCGACCTAGTTTAATACTGACCAGAAATATGTATATTTTGTAGAATCTTTTCAAAAGGTATAACGAACTTAGTCACCTTCCCATGCAGAGTGTAAAATACGTTGTATAATGCTATGCTATTGTATGTTTCGAAAAATTTTTATCATACTTTAATAACATTTGTTGTTGTAACGGACACAAATTTTCGTCATGCACACATTCAATCAAACCGAATCATCCACAATAAAAATTTCTGAGTGGAACCTTATTGTTAAAATTAATTAAGGCAGAACGTTAGTATATAACACCTAGTAACGAAGATCAAAGTATAGAGAGAGGGAGTGCGAAAGAAAGAAAAGGAAAGAGAGAGAGACAGTAACACTTAACACCGAACAATATCAATAAACAAACGTACATTTCATATACAAGTAACGCCATAAGGAAAATGCTGTCTTCACACATATGCGTTCACACAATGTGTGTCACACACATAACAAGAAAACTGAAGAACTACAATAAAAACCAATTAATAGCAATCAATAATACAGGGTGGCGCAGAATGAGCTATATGGTTTAAATGGTTTATTATAACTTTTTTTTTTAATATTTTTGGGGAATTTTTTGCAATTAGCTTTGAAAAATGATATCCTGTAAGTGATGTCCATTTTCTGCTTTGCACATAGGTGCTCTTTTTAGCATATTTTTCATAACTTTTCGCAAAATTTCGGGTGTAATGGCCATGATTTCATTTCGAATGTTGGTTTTTAGTTGGAGCATGGCTCTTGGTTTGTTAATGTACACTCTTTCTTTCAAATATCCCCAACGAAAACTGTCAGGAGCTGTTATATCTGGTGAACGTGGAGGCCAGTTAAAATCGCTTGTGCGCGAAATAATGCGTTCGCCGAATATGTCCCATAACAAAGCCATTGAGGCACCTGCAGTATCTGCTGTGGCTCCATCTTGTTGAAACCACAAGTTTGGATGGTTTTCCACAGCTGGCCTAACAAAATTTTCCAGCATCGTTCGATATGCACTACCGCTGACAGAGATTGAGACACCACTTTTATTTTCAAAATAAATATGGGCCAATTATCCTTTCGGAGGATACAGTACACATGAGTGGGTGTAATTGTCGCTGCTGAAGTGCTCTTGGATTTTCCGTAGCCCAAATTCTGCAGTTTTGCTTATTGACATACCCGTTTAATTCATCGCTCATTACCAAATTGTGAATAAAGTCTGGATTTTCCTCCGCTTTTTCACGGAAGCGAATGGCATATTCAAGCCGTTGCTGGTAGTTTGTCGTCTTCAATTCGTGCACAAGTTGAACTTTATATGAGAACAAGTCTAATGTACTCAAAATTCTCTGCAGCGACCGCCGTGATAGTCCAAGGAAGGAATTCACAACAATGTAAAAAAAATAGAGATCGTATATATATATAAAAAAGGAGATGATAAGTCGAGACGATTACAGGTGTGCAGTTGATAACAAGAAAGTGCAGCCAAGCTACACACGCTGCATTGACTGACCTAATCATCCCGCCTCCCGCTGCTGCAACAAGGAGCCGAATAATGTAACAAAAAAAAAAAATTCAAATAACATTTTTAAATTCAAAAAGAAAACATTTTAGAGTTGAAAAAAAAAAATTTTCAAAAGAAGGACGTAGGATTAATTTTGATAGATTATTATGCAATTTCGCCCGGGGGCTTGTCCAGGTATTTGTTGTTGTCCTTGCTGTTAATTACCTCAAGCAGCTTGGGGTCGGCTAAGAGGCGGTTGTTGTTGTGGCGATAAGTGTAGTAGGGTATGGTGCAGTCCACGCACCTCTTTGCACTCCGACATTCTCTCAGAAGGTGAGAATGCGCCAGACAACTAAGGCAATAATTATGCCGGGTTACAGTATACCGCTTTTGGTTAACACCCATCTGCAAGAATCTGAAACAATATTTCAGGGGATGCCGTCTTGGACAAAGGCGGCATCGCACTAAGTCAGATGGTCGATATTGATGGCGGGGCCGTTCTTGATTCCGCTACGGCGTCCGTATCACTCCATCCATCCAGCGATAATACGTCATCAGGTAATACGCCAGCCATATCTAGGGAAAATAAAATATTAATAAAACATTCCAAGAGCGTATAGAGGTTAGAAATAATAGAGTAAATGGATGTGATTGTGATCAGAGTAGGTGAAGGTCATCTATTACAGTTATTGCTATTGTGTACTGTGGCTGAATAGTAACAGGGGGGTAGCAAAATAATTTTAAAGATCGGTCGTTCGATGTATCCACTTGCAGTGAATAGTTGGACGACCCTAACATTACCATCGACGCCGGAAAATACACGGGTAACACGACCTAATTTCCAGACGTTTGGGGGGAGATTATCATTACGTAAATTAAACTAAATTCTTTTTATTTAACTTTTAAAAAATTATTTTTATTTATTATTATTACTTTTTATGCTATTTCTTAATATTACTTCTTACCACTAAACTATACTAAAGAAGAAATGAATTAGCCATTCTTTTTTTTTTTTTGCCTTACTTATAACAGCGGACAAATTTGCATCTTAGTATTCAATCCCCTGACATTTTGATAAAATAAGGCAAGAGAATCAATTAGTTTTTTTGACTATCGCTAGAGAAAGGTAGAGACGCAATATTACTGCGGGTTCTTGGAATAATCTCTGACCTAGGAACTTGAAATTTAATACACGTATACATAGTTATCCCATTGACTGACGTGCCGCCGTTGTTGTCTCTATTACTATCACCGTTATTGTATCCTGTAACGCTTGCTACTTGTATCCAGTAACGTTTATCGCTCTGCAACAGCAACGCTCGCCGCTCTGTATCCTGTAACGCTTACCACTTGTAACGTTTATCGCTCTACAACAGCAACTCTTGCCGCTCTGTATCCTGTACCCCTTGCCGTTTGTAACCAGAAAAGCTCATCATTCTGCAACGCTCACCGCTCTGTATCCTGTGCCGCTTGCCGCTTGTATCTAGTTACGCTCATCGCTCTGCAATACAGCTGCGTGTGTATCCTGCAACATTCACCACTCTGCTACGCTCGCCGCTCTCGTACCTTGTACCGCTCCTGTACCGCTCATCATTTAAGCATGGTAAGTTACTCTCGTACCACTCGCCGCTCTTGCACCACACTTGCACTGCTCATGGCTCAGCACTGTAAGTCCCACTTGCACAGCTCATAGTTCAAGCACGGTAAGTCACTCTTGTACCGCTCATCGCTCAGCACCGCACGTCACACTTGTACCGCATATCGCTCTTGTATCTTGTATCGTTCATCGCTCAGCACCGCACGTCGCACTCTTAGCCGTTACCGCGCTAAAACGTCAAATTAAAGAAGGCAAGTCCAAAGATTTGAGACAAATAACATCCCGTCATATAAATTTCTTTGTGAGGAACCTTGGACTCGCTGAGTTATACCCCAGCTACCTCAAAAACTTCTTGACAACATATTTTATCATTGTTAGCTTTAACTGATGCTTGATTTAAAATTTCTGTTTCACAGTAGGTGCTGTTACTGTGATTATTTCATGTTGACGTGCGCCTTCTTCAATTAACCTAACCTTCAAAGTAGCTAAGTCAGGTAAAGTGTCACGCGTTTCAATTGCAACGACGAAATTTTCATAACTTTTTAGTAGACTTGTGAGCAATATAATTATCCGCTACTTCTACTCCAATATCATTTAATTGTTCAATTAGGGCACTAAATTCACTTATACGTTGTTTAATATCCCCGCCATCTTGCATGATTAAGTATAATAATTTCTTAAAATACAATATATTTCTACCCGGACCTTTCGGTTGGTGCAAGTCTCTCAACTTTGCCCATGCCTCAGCAGCTGACTCACAGCTCTTTATATAATTAATTTGCGCAGTTCTTACACATAGTAATATGGACGCCAGGGCTTTTACCATCTTTAATTTTTGTTATTCAATTTTTCAATCTGCATAAAAGATGCCGCCATCTTGACTTAATTTATTCTTTCTTATATCGCGACACGAACAATGTAAAAGAGGGCTGGACCCATAACCTGATAATATGAAAGACGTTTATTAAATGATAAAGTAATAAAGGCTGATACGAGAGTAAGTAGTTGATGTAATAGAAGAAAAACGTCGTGTGGATAGAGAGCGTTGTCACATACATAAATAAGACATATAAGTGTTGACAACACTCACTTCCAACAAATATAACAGTTTTTGTATACGAATTTTCGGTACTTACGTATTAACGATACCACAGCCGCAGATTTGGCGGTTTTTAAGTACTGCCAATAACGCAGCTGCATACTTGACGCTTTTTAAGTGCTGCCAATTTAAATTTGGTGTTTTTGACGCAATTTTTTTAGTGTTACGGAACTGAGTATTTGGGATTTGTCAAAAACAGAAGAAGAAACAATTTTATTTTTGCAGGAGCGAAATATTTTACCAAAAAACGGAAATGCATTTCCGTAGCACTAAAAAAATTGCGTCAAAAACACCAAATTAAGATTGGCAACACTTAAAAGCAACACGAAATTTAGATTGGCAGCACTTAAAAAGCGACAAATCTGTGGTATGGTGAATACGGAAGTACCGAATTTTCATATAACTGATTCATTTTTGTTCAATATAATAGTTTCCATTTAAATTTAACTAAAGAAATTCAGTATAACAGTTTAAATGTAAATATTATTTGTAGTAATGATCTAAGTTAATTTTTCCAACATATCGATTTGCAAAATTTATTAGTTGCATTTCTCTAATAATTTTCTAATATTGATGTTGTTGATAAAATTGTGTGATGTTGTGTTAGGCTGCATTTCATAATTATGATCACATATTACAATTTTGTATAGCAGTTTCTTAAAAGTCCTTATAATATGATTTGTTCATACTTAACGAGTATACCAAAAATTAAATATAATAGTTCGTATAAATAAAATACAAGTAAGAAAACTAAATTTGGCTTAGGCCAAATCTTAAATACCCTCCATCTTCACAACGGTGGGCGTGACAAATATATATATATATATATTGCGCCCTCTAATAGTGTATATCTTACGTATCAGCATGCAAGTCTACTTTTACTTTGAATATGGTTTTTTATAAATTGTGAGCGTTTCTATTATCCGAACACGCCCAGTTTTGGCACGTAAGTCAATAGAATAACTATGTATACGCGTATTAAATTTCAAGATCCTAGGTCAACTTTAGTGGCAGATGTATAGATTTATGTCGATTGTGGGCGTGTCTGTAATTCGACCACGCACATTTTTGGCACATTAGTAGGTGGGATAACTATGTATACGCGTACCAAAGGTCATGTTCATAGGTTAACTTTTGTGGTAGATATATAGATTTTGCCCATTTTCGGCATTTCGATGAAGCTAATATTTCAAGTTTAAGCTCAATTTTTGTGGCAGATAAATAAATTTTTGTTTATTGTAGGCGTGGCTCTTGACCGATTTTGCCCATTTTAAATAGCGATCTGCGTGCAAAAACTAAAAGCGCCTGTACAAAATTTCAGCACAATATCTGAAAATTTAGGCCCGTGAGAGTGCCAACAACAGGCGGACACACGGACATACATGTCTAAATCGACTCAGTTTTTGACGCTGATCAAGTCTAAATCGATTCTGGGTGTTGCAAACGGAAGAACGAACTTAGTATACCCTTATCACTGGAGGGTGTAACAATTATATGTTTATACTTTATATTTGTTCTACATAGTTATGCAAGCAATAATAATTACAGTCGACATGCTTTTATATGTAAATATTATTTATCCTTAATAATAATACGTTTAACATATGCATAAGCACTCTAGGCATGTGCGTATTTACTGAGCATATGTGACTTAACCTTTTTCACATTGTTCGTGTGGGCAGGAGGACATGTGTTCCATGCGTTTATAAACGCGTTGAAATGTGTCAGATTGTGAAAATAGCAACAACACAGAAAGCACGCACACAACAACAACAACAACAACAACAATTTGATAATAATTTATTTAATAAATAATAGCATTCATATGTTGTACGAGTGGTCAACCATGTGCCTTTCATATGTATGTGTATGGGCATGTGTGTGTTTACTTATGCGTGTGCGTTTGTGTTTATGTGTTCGTGAATAGTGTGTATGTTGTACTCTGGGACATATGCTCCCAGCGGTGGTCGACGTTATATACTTAGGTATGCCATGTAATGTAATGTGTGTTGGAATTTAAAATATGTTTGATTTTGTAAAAAATTACACAAGAAATGGCAAAATTGTTAAACAGTATTTAACAGCAAGAATATTTTTTTGCTATTTGTTTACCATGTGTCCTTTTTTGTACACGTTCAACTTTAAAAACAACTGAAAATGTCCATGCCGACCATTTAATACCCTACATCACTTATTTCTATCAGTTATGCTACAATTAGTTTAGTTGTATCACTAAGCGCAGGGCATTGCCGCATAAGTCTCTTCGTGAAATATCATTATATGGGAAGGCATTCTAAAAATAGTCCGATCGGATCCAAATTTGTTACAGCCCATTATTAAGCTAATTAACTTTTCGGCACAAATTTTTGGTCAAAAATATTAAGAATTACGATTTTTTGCTATATATATATTTCCATTCCTTCTAATATGGGATGTGTAGCTTGAATATATAGACAGACAGATGGATTAAATGGATTCAGAAAGTTATCCTCAATCAATTGGATTAATTGAAGAAAGGATATGACGTATGTCGTTTAGTGGTTACAAACATGCATACAAACTTAATATACCCTTTGTTACCAGTGGTGCTAGGATAAACATAATTAAAAGGATGGGGAGATAATGCAATTGTTAAATTGACAATATTAACATCGAAGACATAAGACAACATGACAATATGAAAACATAGAAGAAAAACTTTTTAAACGCTTAAACTTGTCAGAGGGGATAACTCGACTTAAAGCAGTTGTTAAAATTTCTAATGATTTTTTTAAACAATTTCCTTCAGAACTCTTTTAACACGAATTAATCTTTTATTACAAACTTTCTCCAAAGTGTTGTAAGAAACAAAACATAAGAATTATATAGAAAGACTGGTTTATTTATATAAAAAACGAACGCCCGATGGTCGACCCTTTGCATGGCCATTGACCGCGACCTCTCTGCTACACAACATGTAGTACGACTACTACATATTTTAGTATACATTTTCGCAAACAAAGCGACTTTTTAGTTTTTATATCCTCCACCTGGTAATGAGGATATACTAAGTTTATTGTTCCGTTTGCAACAGCTAGAATGAGGCATCAGAGACCCTACAAAGTATATGTATTCTTAGTCAGCATCACAAATTGAGTCGATTTAGACATGTATGTCCATGTGTCTGTTTGTTGTTAGCATTCTCACATTATAGGTTTTTCAGTCCAAAATGAACATTTTGCATTTCCATTAAAGCATTTTGAATTTCCACTAAAGCATTTTGCAAAACAAAAAAGGCATTGTGATGTGTGTTTCCTAATAACAAATTTTTATCTAATAAAAATAAATAAAACAAGTAAGAAAACTAAATTTGGCTTAGGCCAAATCTTAAATACCCTCCATCTCCACAACGGTGGGCGTGGCAAATATATATATATATATATATATATATATTGCGCCCTCTAATAGTGTACATATTACGTATCAGCATGCAAGTCTACTTTTATGTTGAAAATAGTTTTTTGTAAATTGTGGGCGTGTCTATTATCCGAACACGCCCAGTTTTGCCATGTTAATTTAAATTATTATTATTAAAAAATTTATGTGGCAGATATATAGATTTATGTCGATTGTGGGCGTGTCTGTAATTCGACCACGCGTATTTTTGGCACATCAGTAGATGTGATAATTATGTATACGCGTACTAAATTTCAAGTTCCTAGGTCAACTTTTGTGGCAGATATAAAGATTTTTATTAATTTTGGGCGTGTCTGTAATCCGAATATGCTTATTTTTGGCACACCGTTGAAACTAATATTTATAGATGTACGTACCAAATTTCAAGTTTATAGCTCAAGTTTTGTGGCAGTTAAATAGATTTTTGTCGATTGTGGGCTTGGCTCTTGACCGATTTTGTCTATTTTAAATAGCGATCTGTGCTTATACAAAATTTTAGCTCAATATCTCAAAATTAATGACGAGAGAGTGCCAACAACGGACGGACACACGGACATAAATGTGTAAATCGACCTAATCGACCTAATCGACCAGTTTTTATTGCTGATTAAGAATATATATACTTAGTAGGGTCTATGACGCCTCCTTCTGGCTGTTGCAAGCGGAAGAAATAACTTAGTATACGCTTATCATTATAATAAGTTTATATTAAATAATTATTATTACATCCTCCACATTAGTGATGAGGGATTCTTCCCATTGAACATTTCGTTACAGTTAAGTGCTAAAGATAACCTTTAACTGGTGTTTTATTATTAATACTGTGCTGTATTGCATTGTGTTAGTGCAAAGTGACGACACGAAACTTCAATTTGTTAATATGGTGAGTGCGAGTGTGAGTGCAACTATGTGTAGATAACGTGATAATCATTACAAAATAGTAACAACAACAACAATTTTAATAGCATCAATAAACACACCTAACTAACCACCCACCTACCATAACCACCAGTATTTTGAATATATATCAGTAACAGTCAGCAACACTCTAATTATTTGCGTGTGCATAATTTTTATTTTATGTGTGTGAGTCTGTAGAGCAGCACACGCCGATTATATTTGTTAACATTAACGTCACCCTCAACAAGTTGTCCTCTGTACAGAGAGTAAAGAGTTAATAATTGCTGCCTTTATGATGATAATGATGACAATGATGATGGTGATGGCAGAATCATTGATATTATACTTTAAAGCTACTTGGCAGTTGACAAAGCGAATATTATAATAAACCATTTAATGCTTAGACACAATACAATCACACAGACCTTCTTGTCTATACATGAATGTCAACCGAACACCATTAGCTGTTAAATCAATCGTTATAATAGTAAAAAGTTGATGGCAAAATTTTAATTATTTTTACATTTTTCCTCCATCTCAATACTCTCTGCATGAGTGTAAGCCATCATCTATCCCTTCTTTAAAACGTGTTAAAGAAGGATGTGGTAGCATAAATGTAAATTAATGGTTGCAGCTACACTGACCCTACCCCCACTTGGTGGATACATCCAATACTATTAAAACAACATCAACAGCAACAACAATTACCAACAAAAATATTCATACAGTCAGTCATTCCAAATCAACGGGTGGTTTCATTTTGACATCATCAACATCGGCATCACCATTGGCATCAGTATCAGTATCAGTATCAGTATGCCTGAATAAAGACCATGAAGTAAATAGGATTAAAACAACAACAGATAGAGACGTGATAACATGTTTTCAAAGAGCAAAAACGGTCAAATGTATCACACGGGCATTATCTAACGATAATATAATAGCAGAACAAAACGTTAAGTATCGATTACAATAGATCGAAATTGATTAGATTACGATTTAACTAAAAATTCACTTAAAAAAGTTAGAAAATAAATCGATATAACAACTTTAGCTGAAAATAATACAAACAATATTTCTACAACGATAACAGCATATACAAACGATATTTTATCGAATTTCAATAAAAAATAATGACAACCATAAAAACAGTAAAGGCGACGTAATAGTGATTAAAAAATATCGATAATCAATAATAGTATCGAAAATTTATCGATAAATAATCATGATATAACGTTTAAAGAGTTTTTGACAAAATTCAAAAAATTATCAAATTCGCAAAAATCAAAATACAAAAATATATGCTCATTAGAACAACAACAACTATACGCTAAAGCAGTTAATGAACAAACAATGCTAAGAATCAGTGATAACACAGAATCATTAATCAGTGCTAAGGCACATGGTATATTCAATCATGAAATTTTAGAGAAATCTTTACAATATCACAGTTTATGTAGAAAGTCAAAATTAAGTGTTTCAGAGAAAAATAAGAAAGATAAGAAAACAATAACAACAAATGGTGATAACGAAAATTTGTCAATAATGGAAAAAAATTTACAAAATCTGCAAAACTCGAAAGAAATTAATGTGAAATTAAACAAAAATAATAACGATAAAATATCGATAACTGATCAAAATTTAAGAATAGTTGAAAAAGGTTTAGCACTTCAGAAAAAGATTACCGATAAATAATGAAAATTTATCGATAGTTGAAAAAAGTTTACCACATCTGAAAAAATGTAATGAAAATAATGATGTCTCAAGTTGAAACAATAACGATAGAATACCGATAATTGATGAAAGTTTATCGATAGTTGAAAAAAATTTATCTAATCCACAAAATTCTAAAAAATGAGAAAGAGTTCACTAAAAATAATAACGACAAATTAACAATAACTAAGGAAAATTTATCGATAGTTAAGAAAAAATGAGCAAATTCAAAAAATTCTAACAAAATTAATAACGATAACTTATCGAAAACTCAAGAAAATAGTTCAATAATTGAAAAAATTTACAAAATTCAAAAGCAATTGAAAAAAACTTATCGATAATACCAAGTGGTCATAAATGTAATCTTAGTAAAGAATTAATTGATAAATGTAATGAAAAATAGTCAAAAATGGAAACAGGGAGTAAAATACAATTAAAGTGCCATGAAAATAATTTATCGGAAGAATGGTCACCTTCAACAAATGGTTGTATTGATAAAAATGATGAATATAGTGAGAGTGTTGGTGATGATGATAATGATGATTTCGAAAACTATGTATACGAGGAACGTATTATCGATTATGAAAATTTTCGCATTATAGAACATGTTATCGAAAGCAATTATAAAGGGAAATCGAAAAAATCACAAAAATCAAAGAAAAAATTAAACAAAAATCTAAATAATATAGATAATGCTGAAGATTGCGATAATTTAAATGGTGTCAATAATACTAAGGATACAGAAAGTAGCAATTCATTGTCGGAACAGATGAAAGATGAAAATAAAATATCGGAAAATAATGTTTTATATCGAAAAAATTCGATAAACTTTTCCTGTTCGGAATTAGTTGCATTTATCGGTGAAAGTTATCAAGTTATCGATAACGCTGAATTAGTTTATACACAAAATAATTCTCCCATAAAAATTTCTTATGAAGAATTTAAGGAAAGAGAGAAAACGCCCAGTAAAATGTTGTCCGCCACCACCACCAGCTCCAGCTCCAGCTCCAATTTCACCTTAGAGCATACAAAAAATTCAGGGGCAAACGTTGGTAATGATGAACTTACCAGCGTTGTGGTTGATAACAATAATAATCGACGTTATTCTGGTTTAATCGCCACCGAACGTTTAATGCAAAGTTTGAGTTGTGATAATGAAGTGGCGGCTGAGCGTAACCATAAATCGGATCAAATGGCATTTTCACCTTTGGTAATTGCCTTGAAATCAAAATTAACACCTTTGGCGCCACCATTTAAACCGGCAAAAAGTACACGAAGTAAATTCTCCACAACCACAAATCCGTTGGATAATGCGGTTACTGTGGCGCAGAGTTCATTGCGCTCTTCCTCTCCCCAAGTTTCCTGTTCATCATGCAATACTAGCG